>SNQJ01S0208729.1:0-16148 GCA_010110895.2 Picea sitchensis | reverse complement strand
TGTTCCTTCAGGTCAAGGTTCTCTTGTTTCAACAGATCATTCTGAGAAGCCAAGCGTTTAACTCGATCATGTAAAAGCAGAACATCTGTATAGTAACGCTCTATCCAATCGAGACAACTATCACAGTGCACTGGGGTAATGGCAGATCAACGTGGATCATAGTCGACAAGGGGTGCTTCATTTTTACCTGTGGTTTGTTCTAGGTTGTGACCGATTCCCGAAAATCCTTCTTTACCCTTAAGACACGGGGGTAAATTGGTCACGAATTCATATTGCTCATCATGGGTAATAACCTCTCTCCTAGAACACTGATTTTTTGGGTCTTCACGAGCCAAGAAATCGTTTATCTCACGATCTAAACACCGATAATTGATCTTGATCGGATCGATTGAGATCAGATGATTACTATTTCAATTTCTTAGTTTTCTAGAAATCAAACGACCAAAATTCTTATTCTTGAAACTTAAATCCGTGCTCTATGGTTTCTTTCCCTTACAGAAATTCTTCACAACAGGTTTATCATTAATGTTTAAACTAGAATCGTTCATAGGCACAAGATGATCATTTTCTCTTAATTCGTAAATTACTTGTTCCAGCGATCTCCCAGGTGAAAACTTACACGGTAATTCTTTATCCAATGGGGTTTCATCAACAACAGAGATTGATTCAATAAATTCAGGGCCATCAATTGAATTAACGACCTGTCTTCCAGTTATTGGTCTGTCTGAATTAGAGTTTATAATTAAAAGAGGGTTGATTGTAGCATCAGCCTAGGTGAAGCCATTTCTAATCAGAAAAGTCTCCCAATTGTCACCTATTTTTGACAAGTGATAAACCAACAAGATTTTAACGAGTACATGGTGAAATAGACTCGAATCGATACCCGGTCACTTATAACGCTTGGAAATTTTGTAAAGACTCATCAACAGGTAAAAAGGCATATCACACTCAAACCCTATGAAATTCATAAGCAGACGAATATGGTACATAAAAACTAGCCCATATCGTCCTTCACATGTAACTAACTACTTCAAAATTAAAAGGAGACTGTGCCATCTAGGTTTTAATAGAGAAATAGGAAAACATTTTGTACAACAAGTGGTTTCACGGGAAGCCATGAATAAAATCCAAGGGACATATTCTAACTTAGCATTCTTAAACCACCTCTCGCCCTTTAATGGGAGTCATTTCGCCTTGCTCATGAAATCCTCTGTTAATTCCAACTGTATATCCCCAATCTTGGCTCTAAATCCATCAAACATCTGTGAAAAATATTTTTCAACCTAGATATTATAGCCTTCGAACTTCTTGAGGAACACATCCCACCCATGAGCCTTCAGGTCGTCAATTTCTGCATCATGGGATAGAAAATCTTGGCATCCGTTCGGCTTGATATGAACCATGGGTGCCATTACCACTGTGACAAGGATGCAACAAATATCAGAAGGGATAAGTTTAGGTTTCCAACGGATGAGCAGCAGAGACAGGTTTAAGAGGGATGTAATAGCACGAGAATCGTAGAGTCTGGGGGCTATCATAACTCGGACAGGAGAATTGGGGAAAGCTAAAACCAGAAGGTTTGTAAGACTCCAAACCATTTCTCACGATGAGTTCCAAATCCTATAGAGTACAAAACCCTATGCACATAATGAATGGTCTCATTAATGTTTCGGGTCAGCAAGGTGAAACGAAGACGCAAGTACAACATGCCTGTACTAATTTGCATGAATGTTGATATGAAAATTGAACTCATGAGGGAAATATCAACAGTTAATCAAAGTTCTTGTGCAATGAACATTTCCACAATGAACTATAGAACCAATGAATTCATAATAACCATAATACATAAAGATTTTGATAGTGGATTAGTCAACCATTTCATAAGATTTGAATTTTAATCATACATGGGTGACTTTTTAAAACGATATTTCTAAGGTAAACGATTATGAGACCAAGCCAAGTTTTATGTTTAAATTCATTCTTTCAGTCATGAATTAAAAATAAAACAAACGAAAATGCAAAAGAAAAAAACTCAATAAGGTAAACTTAACCCAATCATCGCCTCGAAACTCAAAAACATAAATATTTACAAATAGAAGGTGATGGCAGCTACAAAAAAATATGTTCTTTTTGTGGGGACTTTGATTAAGAATCAAAATCATTGGTGGCTTCCAACACAACCTGTATCTCAACTTGTACCATAAACAAGTGCATTAACCATACACCAATCCTGTACAAATAACTTGTCCAAACAACCTATCACAACAACCTGTATCATCAATATTATCAACCAAATTAGTGTTGAAATAATGTAACTGCAAAGGGTATTCTTATTATTATTGTTATTTTATTCATAGGATTAATCCCCATTGTGGATTAATCATGTCGGTTATTGTAATAGGACCAAATCCCCTTTTGCGGATCGGTCAACAGAAAATTATAATAGGCATAATAAGAAGTCGGCCCCAGCAGTTAATTAAGAGACCCAAAAATATAATAAAGGTGGGTTTACCCACCCAAATTGAGAAGTCGGACCTGCCAGTGAAGAGACACTTCACACATGCCAGAACTTGTATAAATAAAGGAGGCTAGCACCTCATTTGATCACAACTCACTTGCTCAGTTTGAGAGACAAGTTCTGATCTATTACCGGCAAAAGAGAGAGGGAGAAGAGTGGTGCATCTTTTGGAGAAGACTATCTGTATTGGTTTGAGTTATCTCTTGACATTGTATTGGAAATTTATGATAAGGAAGTTTTTGCTGGGTTTTCTTCCCCTAGAGGGTTTCCCAAGATGATAAATGTTGTGTCTCTTGTGAATGTGTATTTCTCAATGATATTGTTCTTATGTTGCTCTTATCTATTGAAATACAAAGAACTAAATGGCATAAAACATTAAAATGGTATCAAAGCCAATAACTGAAGAGGAAGCATATTTCGCAAGAGGAAACCACTACCCTAAAGTCCTCTCCCAAGGATCATTTTGGCGCCTAGAGCGCACCTTTCTAGGTGAAACAGATCTCCGGAAAGGTGAAACCCTAGTTTCACAGAAGTAGCAGAGTACCAGAGTACCAGAAGAACTAGAAGCACCAGTCAAGAATTCCGTTGATCAAGTTTGAGGGGTAAAAGTTGGATTTTTCAAAGTGCGCACCGGTGAACTTACCTGTTCCGAGTAGCATCTATCCCGGATGAATTTCCAAAATTCAATTTTGAAAAATTGGAACCTATGAAACCCTAAAGGCTGGGATGCGATTCGGGTTCGAGAACCGATTCGGTTAGAGTTTGAGCCGATTCGGTTAGGCATCGATTCTGAGTTACATCGTGAACTAGTTACAATCACCCTTGAAGTTTTCTTAAGAGTTGGTAATGATTCTGCATTGCTATAGATGGACCCACTACCTGCAAATGTTATCGAGGTATGTACTCACATATAGTTATGGTTAAACCCTAAAGAGCATTTCTTGAGGAGAGGGATCTTTTTGCAGTAGATCGAAGGATCTCAAGATCCAACACATTGAGAGGAATGATGCAACCAGTGTGATTATTCTAATATGCATCATTAGTTGTAAATTAATACTTGTCCCAGGTGTTGCATGTTAAAGCTATGATCAAATTATTAGAAGAATTAAAGTTGATCATGAGCTTATCCTCTAACCTAACCTTTTGTCAAGATAACATATTGTCTTAGTACAAAAAGCAGGTTGAAGAAAGAACTCGTCACTTGGTGAAGGAGACACGGAAGAAAGCACTCACTCTTGAGGGAAAGGCTCCAGGTTCCAAGTTTGATTAATCAAGATTGAAAGGAGAAACCTAGTGTGTTAGTTTAAGATTGCCATGGAAGAATGCTTGTCCACAACACTAAGAGAGTGTTGACCTCATTTCGTATTTTATTCCTTACCTTTAATCTTTTAACTGTTATAGGTAATAGCTCTAAGGATCTACTGTGATGATTGTCTATGTTATTTCTTTATATTATCAAGAAGGATATTATTCTTGCTTGTTGTTTTGTTGACCTTTCTCCGAGGTCACATGCAGAAGCTATAGTGAAGGTTCGCGAGAAGGAAACATGCTAAAGGAGATCATAAATGAAGCAATCATCGGTGGAAAGAAGAAGAAGATTGGGTCCTTTCGAGAGCGCCATGACCACGCAGCTATTGAAGAATCCATGTGAACTCTAGAAGGTCAGCTCACATCAACTATGTGCTACCATACATATACAAAGTTGTCACAAGTTTACCAAAAATCAAAGACCATGAAGTATCGATGAATGTGCGTAAAGGGAAGAATGTCAAGAACTTGTTTCCAAAGAGGGACAAAGGGTGAAAGGAGTCCTAGAACTCATTCATTCGGATGTATGTGAATGATGTATATTCCTCCAATAATGGGTATGTATATTGTGTATCATTCATTGATGATTACTCTCATAATACTTGGGATTATTTCATGAATTCAAATGATGAAGTACTTGGAAATTTCAGGGAATTCAAAGCCTTGATGAGAACCCTTCTGTAAGGAATAATAAGATACTCAGGTCAGATAAATGGAAATACCTCAAAATAGTCATTGAATATCTGCAAAGATGTTGGGATCAGATCTCCAACAAAGCGATTGTGGGCTGGGAATGGAAGAACAAAATTATGCTGGAAGCTATGAAGATCAGATCTTCCTATGTGCTTATAGGCGAGCAACAATGGAAGTTGTTTATGTGCATATGGAATTATCCCATAGACAGGTAGGGTTCCAATACCCCTTGAAAGAGATGTTTAGGAAAGCCGGTAAGACATCTCAAAAATTAGTTGTCAGAGTGTTTATTCCTTATGCAGAGAAAATAAATAAGTTGGAACCCTCCGAAAGAAGGGGGAATATTTGTGGGATACTGTTGAGGTATCCAAGACCTTCATAATATACATACCAGGTCACCACCACTTGTTGAAGTCGTGGGATGTGACCTTTGATGAAGAAGCGTCACTTAAGAAATAAAGAAGATGTCAAAGCAAGAAAATGCATGAAGAGGAACACAATAAAATCCCAGGGACCTGAGGAATCAGTGAGGGGAGGTTCCCTAGAGGCTGCGAGGAACACGGGCAAAGGAGTGCAGCTTCCCGGTGGGGAGACTCACGAGAGACCATGATGATATAACAAAGGTTCAAGAACCTCCTCAAATGACCTTCTCCCATAAAATAAAGTCTGCATGGGCAAGAGATCTTATTCAAGATGGAGAGAGAAGTATGGTGTTCGAAGGAACCTCAAGATGGAGTGAGAAAGAAGACCAGCCATTCTCAGAATTACGGCTTTGATGGTAGCCAATCTACTAGGCAAAGAGAACCTACCTACTTTGAAGAATCCATTCAAAGGAAAGGAATGGGAGAGAGAAGATACCATGTGAGGAGAATACCAATCGATGATGAAGAACGAAGTATGGGGAAATAGTTCCCAGACAAAAGAATAAAGATGGGGTATCCCTGGTCTCTTTAAAATAAAACATGTTGCTAATGGGAGTATTGAGAAGTATAAAACAAGATTTGTGGCTAAATTGGTTTTTCCCAGGAGGAAGGCATTGACTATGAAGAGACATTCTCTCTTTCATGGCGGTCTACCTTCGATCCGAACCATTATGAACTCTTACGACCAAGATGGAAATGGAAGGCGCACAGGATGGATGAAGACAACTTTCACGAATGGTGTTATCGAGAAGAGGGGAAGTGTATATAAGAAGCGACAAGGATTTGAGGTTGAAGACAAAGAAGTCTCTCTGTCGATTGAAGAAATCTTCTCACAATTGAAGCAACCTCCCGGATCTTGGTATGAATTAGGTATAAGACGGTTTAGCAGCGAGCAGAGCTTTACCAAAGGTAAAGCAGACTCAAATCTACACTTCAAAATTATGGATAATGAACGATTAATATTACTATTGTATGTGGATGACTTATTCTTAGCGGGAGAAGAAAAGCTCATCATTGAGATATAATCGAGACTTGCCGTTGAATTTGAATTGAAAGACCTTGTTCTAATGCATTACTTAGGCCAACGAGGTATGGCGAGTCAGGAAAGAATCTTCCCTTAACCAAAGAGGCTACGGTCGAAATCTTAAAGAGATTCGAGCATGCTAGAATGTAAGCCCGTGAATACACCCATGGAGGTGAAGTTGAAGCTATTGGTTGAAACTTACGATAGGACTTGATAGATGCCTGCTAATGCAGGGCAGTTATTGGATCGTTGATGTACCTATCGAACACCAGAACATACATTTTTCACGGTGAACACCCATGATTAGGTTTACGGTGAAACTGGGTAATCTTCACCTGGTTTGCAAAACATGTGATGAGGTATGTTAAAGGTATAATGGATTATGGTCCTGACTATGATGGAGATTGTGACTTCTGATGATGAGTGGATATCGCGATGCAGTTAGTAGGGGAAGCGTTAACGTGAGAAAAATCACTTTTGGATGTTGTTTTAGGTTGGGATCAATCCTTGATCTTATTGTACGGATAAGGAAGCAATCTAGTATTTCTCGACACGGTGGAAGTAGAGTACATTGCATGTTACGCTTCAGAGCGTGATCTATATATGGCTTAGTTGTTGACTGGCCTTTTTTGACTTGGAGATGAGAGCAAGTGATTCTATGTGACAACCAGTACATAAAGATGACAGAGAATGTTGTATTCCACTACAGTTTAAATCACATAGAGATCCTCTATCATTTCATCACAGGACATGAATGCAGAGGGACCATAGCTCTAGTACATTAACACGCGGATGAATGGATTCGGCGTGTTGAAAAACCTCTATCTTCGTGTAAAGAAGTTTGAACACTTTTCGAGATAAGCTCGGTATGGTCAGAAAGGACCCTCCACGAAAGGGGAGTATATGTTATTCCTTGCCGACCTACATTTGTTGGAAGTAGAAATATGAGTCATTATACGGCCTCGTTGTTAGACATAAAGCATGGCGTTGTGTGATCTCGCTGCCCGACCTACATTGTTAGGCGTAAAACAAGACGATTCATTGCCGACCTCATTTGTTAGACATAAAGAGAAAGAGCGTTATTGTATTTTAGAACTACCATTTGTTAGGCGATAAAGCAAAGATGAGTCATTGCCCGACCACCATTTGTTAGGCAGTAAAAGCGTGGAAGCAGTAAAACAAGGCGGTACGTATTAATGATACTTGCCCCGACCTCATTGTTAGGCGTAAATCAAGATGATTCATTGCTTCTAACCTGGAAACATTAGATGCTTAAACATGATGTTGTGGGTATTCCCTTGCCCGACCTCATTGTTAGATGTAAAAGCGAGATGTTGATGTGTTCCCTTCAGACCTCTGTTGTTAGGCGGTAAAAACAATATGAATTCCTCGCCCCGACCCTCGTTGTTGAATGTAAAGAGATGTTGATGTTCCTTTCTTCTAACCTTGTTGTTAGGCATAAAGCAATATGATTCCTAAACGACCCTGGGTGGTATACGTAAAATTGGAATGATTTGTGTGTTCTTTGCTTCTGACCTGTTTGTTAGGCGTAAAGCAAGATGACATATATATACCTTGCTTCTGACATAGTTATTAGACATAAATCAAGATATGGTACGACACTAAGCTACCGGTATGGATTGTGACATTGAGCGAGTGTGGTACTGATATTACCCGACCCTAGATGTGATGGTATTATTTTTAGATACATGGTGATGCAGGTGATGATGACATTCTTTCAAGAATGATGATGTTTCCAATGAAGAAAACTTGGACTATTTAAAATATGTCGACCAATGTTCAAAGATGATATTGGCGGTATCTTGTCCTCGATGCCCTTACATTGATGCAAACCTCGCGTGCTGTTGAACAATACCCTTCTTGTTAAAGAGTGTTGAAATAATGTAACGTAAAAGGTATTCTTATTATTATTGTTATTTTATTCATATGATTAATCATTGTGGATTAATCATTGTAAATTATAATAATAGGGGACCAAATCCCCTTTTGCAGAAAATCCCCTTTTGCGGATTGACAAAACATAATTGTAATATGCAAAATAAGAATTCGGCCCCAGCAGTTAATTAAGAGACCCCAAAATATAATAAGGTGGGTTTACCCGCAGTTAGTCATTACCGATTGAAGAGACACTTCACATACGAGAACTTGTATAAATAGGAGGCTGCTTCTCATTTGATCTAGCCTACTTTCCTCGGTTTGAGACAAGGATTCCCGATCTAATACGGCAAGAGAGTGTTGCATCTTTTGGAGAGGACTATACGTATTGGTTTGAGTTATCTCTCTTGACATTGTATTGGCAATTTATGATAAGGAAGTTTGTTGGGTTTTCCCAGGAGGGTTTCCAATTAAATGTTGTGTCTCTTGTGAATGTGTATTTCGGTGATCTTGTTCTTATGTTGCTCTTATCTATTGAAATACAAAGAACTATAATGGCATAAAGAAACATTAACAATTAGATCTACTCACTTAAAGATCAATTACCAAGACAACTCTCAACCATATACACAATATCCCACTAATATGTGCATCAACCAAAAATAAAACAACAATTCTGTAATGAAATCATCACCAAGGATCAGTATTGTTGGCTAGTATTATGCCAAGAGACAAATTATGCTACATCATCCATAAACCATGTGTCAACAATACACTAGTAACAAGGTGTCTCCAGCGATGTATGAAGTGTATGTACCAATCATGCATCAACAATGACTCATCAAGATAAACCAACATCGTCGATTATACACCTCATGTGTACCAACTCATCCAACTACTTGATATTAATGTATAGCTTATTGCCTCAATAAAGCCCTCATCAGTTTCCAATTCAAATCTGATTTATAACTCTATAATAGACATGGTGTATATAAATCACGTACACAAACCTTCCTTAAATTTAACAACAAGAGACTATCATTTCATCAAAATTTACCTTAGTCTCTCCTGAGACTAATTTTGGATTAGTCAAAACCCTAACTTGAAATAATCATAACTATGTACACATGTGAATAAATATGAAAATGCCACACAATGTTCTTTAGTGTCATTTATACTGTGATTCTCCGATTTTCACTACTTGGAACCTCTAAGAAAAAGAGCTATAACAAAATGGCATACCTTTTGAATTTTGGCTTATTCTAGAAATGAGGTTGTAGAGTGTGCCCCAAAATATTTGTTAATATGGATCTGAAAATGAATTTTTATAGAATACTAAACTCTTATACTCTAACCTATTATTAGGATATTTAGACATAGGAGTTAGTTAAAATAGCACTTGGTCTATTGTGTCGTTAGGTAGAAGTGTGTTTTCTAGTGTGTTTGTGGTATGCATTAGTATGCATTTGTAGTTAGGAAATCTGACTGATCCCGCGATATGTTCCGACATAGAGTGATCCGGCCAGTTCATACTCTCCTCAATCTTAATAGCCATTGATTTATTGGCTTAACACTGGAATTGGTCCATGATCTCTATTTAAGATCATGGAGGTTCATTTACCGATGATTGGGTGTGAGAAACTCTCTTGTAAAATCTCTGTAATCTTTTCTTTGCATTAATAAGCTGCTCCAAATTGAATTGGCGTTGGTTGGAGTGCATTGGATGTTTCCTTGTAGGGGGTTTTACCATTGAAACATTGGTGTGTTGATCTTTGATGCGACTATATGTGAGTGGTTACTAAAGGTCTTCATCCTTTTTGGAATACATGTGTTTGTTGATACACTGGTGGGAGCTTGTTTGAAGATCCGCTCTTGTTGTAGGTCGAGATCGTGAAGGCGAGTTACCTCATCTCCATTTTCTTTCATATTCGTACATTTATGGGCAGAGAGAACTATTCCATTGCGTTCAGAGTGCTTGTTTCATTTAGGAACACTTTTATTTTCACTCCAAAAGGTTTACGTTTACCCAAGATACAACCATTTTTTTTTTTTTTTTTTTTTTTTTTTTTTTTTTTTTTTTTTAATTTTTTTGCATAGAAGTTTTTTGGGTTTTATTTAGGTTTTGTATTTTTATTTACAGGTTGCTACTCTTTTAGATATTCATATTCTCTTTTCCCATACCACTTGCGATCTCAGAAAATCAAAAGCAGATAGGAAAAGGTGCATATTACAGGTAAGCTAACCGAGATATAAACCTTGTTGTCATAGAGAAGCGAAAAAAAAAATCTTGTGTGAAAAGAGTTTTTAGCATGCTCTCGAGGTCGTCTTCCCTTAACACCCCCAATCCTCTTGGTAAACGATACAATATGTTTTTCTAGACCATTTTTTTAAAAGTTGTCTTATTAAGTAAAGGGTCTTGAGTTCAGAGTCTCTCTTTGTTACCTTTTTTGAAAAGTTGGCCAAAGTGTAAAGTGTATTTCACTTCAGTATAAAAGTGAATCACTATAAGTAGATTTGATATTTTATTTTAGAGTTATTTTACATACAACATTTTCTTTTAGAATTAACTTCATTGTAAAAGTGATCCCCACTTCTCTTTATAAAAAGTGGGTCACTTCATAAAACAACACACTATCACGTGGTTATTTGTTTACCATTTATGCATTTTTTAAAAGGGCATGACTTTCACATCGGAGATACGTTTCGATTAAGTGCCGTTTTTTAAAACCGCACAACTTTTAATCTCTTTCCAGCCTGGAAATCATTAGTTTTGGTTTTAAATCCACATTATGCATATTTAATATGGCTTCTACAAACACTATCTTGCTTACCAGAAACAACTTTACTTTGTGGAAATCTCATACTGGAAGATTTGGCTAAGAAGTAAAGACTTCTTTTGGATTACCTTGGGAAAGGAAAAGCACCCACTAATGATGATAAAAAAGCCAAATGAGATAATACAGAGATGAGGAAGCATTGAGACTAATCGAATTTCATCTCTCCCGTTTGGGAACCACATTCAAGACATTGATGACACCGAAGAAGCTTGGGAAAAGATTGAATATGTGTTTGGTAAACTCAATATTATTGAGCACAACAATTAGAAACTCAAATACTGCGACACCAGTTAGTGATTTTTCTTTCTTGGAGACTATCTATCTAGGTTTAAAATTTTGAGTGTTTTAAACTTAGAATTTTGTGTGAAGAGTGTAAGATAAAGATGGAGGAAGAACGTTGCATCTATCTTATTCTTTCTAAGCTAGGTAGTGCATATTCTATGTTTGTATCTACCTTTTATACCATGAAGGGGCTCTAGGGGAAGAATCTTATGAAAACCCACTCTTGAGTCTTTTGTTGATGCTTTGTTTAGAGAGAAATATAAGCATGTACAACTTGGAGTGATCAATACTGCAGGTACCTCCAATAAAGTCTTATTTTCCCAGTAGAAAGATAAACCAAGTATCCCAAGAAACAACATCCTAGCTACAACAACAAACAACATAAGGGTCTCAAACCTTCTTGGGCGACTTGACTCTCTGGTGATAAAGAGAATAAAATATAAAAGTAAGAATACTAACTTTTGCAACTTTTGTGTGATAGATGGTCATGATGAGTCAAATGTTTCAAGAATATGGACTTTGACGTGATGAAGAAGCACAACTTGTCAGTCTTGATTCTACTTCTTCTTCTCCACTTGGGGCATGCGCTACGCTACGGTTTCTCCTTCAGTAAATTCTACTTCTACTACTTCTTCTTTTGATGAGTGGCTTATTGATTCGGGGGCATCTTATCCTTATGGCTAAGGATAAAGCCATATTTTACGCTCTAAATGAATGTAACACCAAGAAAATATTTGTTGGTGATGATAGATCTTAGTGTTATGGGATGCGAACTGACTCAAGTAGATAATGGCCATTTCAATGATGTATTATGTGTTCCAAGTCTTTCTTGTAACCTTCTATCCGATTATGTCAAATCACTCATTCGGTGAAATTAAAACCGTCCAAGTTTCACCTCACCAAGTTGTAATCAAGGATCTAAAAATATCCTAAGCATGTTCTTGTAACTGGAATTGTCGATGATATTACCGGGTTGTACAAGTTTGACAACTTTGGGTCATAAGCTTTTTCATCATTTTTTGTTACTCATACGCGATGACTTGAGAAAAGTTTGGCATGGCGGTTTGGTCATCTAAACTATCATTTATTGCGGCTGACTATGTAATCAATATATGGTGTTGGTCTTCCTCTTGTTTCATCACGGCGATGAATTGTTTGTCTGGAGTTGTGTTCTTGGCCGACATCATTGGAACCGGTTTGACAAAGCGTTCCTCTTGGCATGCCACCGGGTCCTTTATGACTTGTTCCACGTTGATTTGTGTGGTCCACTTTCTTCTCCTTCTTTTTGGGTGCAAGTATTTACTTAACTTTCATTGATGACTTTTCTAGAGCATTACTTGGGGCAATTCTGCCACCCAAAGAGTGAAGTTTTTGACAAGTTTTATTTAAAGGCCCTTGTAGAAAAACAATTTGGACATCAAATTCAAAAGGTTAAGAGCGGAATAATGGAGTGAATGTGAACAATAATTTTACAAGCTACTACACTACATAGGGAATCCAAATGCAACACATTGTTCCATATACACCCACAACAAAATGGTGTTGTTGAGAAAAACCGCACATTAGAAATGGCTAATTATATGATCCAATCTAGGGATTAAATCTAAAGTATTAGGTGGAAGCTAATCACCGAAATTATATAGTAAATCACACTCCTACAAAGGGTCTTAAAATATAACACCGGGAGAAGATTGGACTAAAATTAAACCGGATGTAGTCACTTAGTGTATTTGGCGATTATAGCATGGGCTCACATTCTTGATGAGAAAAGGAGAACAGCTAAAAGTGGCGATTGTATATTGTTGTTGGTTGATACGAAGATGTCCAAGGTTAGGACTTTCTTTTAATCACATTGTAATGAAATTATTATTAGAGAGATGTTAAATTTGATGAAAATCTCTTGGCTGTGAGCCCTAATTCGATGATTGTTCCTTCTTAGGCCTGTGAGCCATCTTGACGTTTGTGCCTTCTTATGATCCGGTTTCTTCTTGGATGATGGCCGGTGAGGATGAAAATCCACCTCACGCCTACTCACCCTCCCTCGGATGGGAGTTGCTTTGAACCACGAACCAACACCGGATCCACGCTTCCCTAGATGAATTAGGTTCAACATCTGAAGCGTGGGTGATCTTGTCAATGATTCTTCATATCTGTGTCGGACACGTTCATGGTTCCAGTGAGTCTCTTCTCTTTTTGGCTCAAGTTTCATAAACACATTATCTAGAGACATTTGCGGGAAGCGGGGTCATCTAGATCAGGATACAACAATGAATGAAGAGTATGGATTCTTTAATGGAAAACGATGCTTGGGATCGTGTACCTCTTCAAGGAAGAAAACTTGTTAGATGAAAATGGATACATAACTAAAATTTGTGCATGGAGATGGAAGTGTTCATCTATCAAAGTGGTTAGTTATCGGATTCAAGTTAATCATTATTATCTGGATAAATCAATAATCGAATATCATCTATCGTTAATCATCTCATCTGTCATATCTTGAAAACCGAGCCTTAAGAAGAAATTTGAAATAATGAATTTAGGATTTTTGCTATTTCCTTGGCCTCCAAAGTTTTGCAAACCAATGAAGGATTTTTTCTTTCCAGTCTAATTCACAGCTGACCTTATTTGTCTCTTTCACATGGGCGATTGTAAAACCAACCCCTTCTCCCTTCCGATATCAAGTCAAACTTGTTTTTCCACACATTGCTTCTCTTGAATTTGATGCCACCCTGTACCTTCAGTTGGTTGGTAGCCTCTTATGCTGACTCATACGATCACGATCTTTTCTTTGATGTTGGTATTGTTTCCCGATATATACAAACACCCGCATGAAAATCATTGGAAAGTAGCTAAAAGGATACTTCACTATGTTAGTGGTACAATTTAGTCGGGATACACATTCACGATTCGGGGACTCTTTTAATGATTTGGTTTCACTAATTGAGATTGGGTCGGTGACCCTAATAATCGAAATTATACTACAAGTTATGTTTTCAACCTTGGTTTGGGACCTATCACTTGGACCTGTAACCAACGAGGGAGCTATTTCACTTTCTTCAACGAAAGCAGAGTACCAAGCAGTAGTAAATGCAAGTCGAGGAAGCCACAGTAACCCGACGGATCCTTTCAAAGTTTGGATTCCGATACCGACATTCGACCGACCTTTGGTGCGACAATGTGATGCCATCAAGCTGCGCCAAAGACCCTAGTTCAACATCAACATAGAAAGCACATCAAGCTACACATGAAATTCATAAGAAATCTCATTCGCGACCAAAGTTAATGAAGTTCTCTTTTCTGAGAGATCAAGTTGGAACATTTTCACAAAGTCTCTTACAGGCAGTTTTCCAAACTTCGATCTATGTTAGGAGTTCAAAGTTTGTCATTAAGGGGGATAGGCTCTAATGCCTCCTTCCTTGTCCCATTGTGTCACTATTATGGAAATCCTTCAATCCCTCATATCCCAAGTTGTTCTTGAGGGGGATGTTAGGATATTTATACATACGAGTTAGTATTGATGGAATCTACTTGATTACATTATTATTATTGGATTGGGTAGGAGTGTGTTTCTAGTGTGTTTATTTGGTATGCATTGGTATGCATTTTGTAGTTAGGGAAATCTGATGGTCATGATATCTTCCCGACATAGAGTGATCTGGTGGTTCATACTCTCCTTGATTTTAGCGACCCATTGATCCATGTCTTAACATCCGATTGGTCCATGAACTCTATTTAAAAGAGCATGGAGGGTCATTTCAATGATGGGTGTGAAATCTCTTGTAAAATCTCTACGTAATCTTTTTCTTTTCATTAATAAACTTCTCCAAATTGGTCCGTTGGTGGGGCCGTGGATGTTTCAGTGGGGAGTTTACCGCGATGAAAACATCGATTGTGTTGATCTTTGATACGGTTATGAGAGTGCGAAGGTGTTCATCCTACTGTTGGAATACTTATTGAAAACATCGGTGTGTTGATCTTTGATCTGGTTATGAGAGTGGTTACTGAAGGTGTTCATCCTCTGTTGGAATACTTGTGTTTTCAAACATAACCAATACATTTTCTCTTACTGAAATTGGATCTGTTATGAAGAAGTTATGGCGTTTTTACCCGAAACACATATTTTAGACTAGTTTCAGTACTAGCCACAAACCCTATTTTCCATGGCATGTAACTCCAAAAATAAAATGACCCACAAGATGAAATTTGTATCACATCTACTTGGATATGTTTCCTCAATGGCCTCCCAATTTCACGTTCTAAATCATTCTAGAAAAAATGTTATTGTGGAAATGGTGAGATGACCTGTAAATAACATACCTTAGAAAGCATCATCAAAAGAATTTATCCTCCCTTGAATTTTGGTCTTCTTTACTTCACCTTCCCTCTTAAATTCGACTTAGATATCATTTGGTTAGCTCAGTCACTTATATATATTCAATATGCTCAAGTGTGATTAAAAATGAGATACCCTTGCCTCTTATTTATACTTTCATGTAGCTTCCTCAAGGGGTTACCTTCTAACCATCTTAACCTACTTTTCTTATTTTAGGGCTAACCCACTTCTAACCACTTGTCCACTTAGTAATTTCTCAATTAAATTTATTATTTAAATAATTTATTTTGTATCCACTTTGACTTATAGTACACTCATTACTTCACTTTATTCTTCAAATTACCTTCTAACCATCTTAACCCACTTTCCTTATTTTAGAGCTAACCCACTTCTAACCACTTGTCCACTTAGTAATTTCTCCATTAACTTTATTATTTAAATAATTTATTTTGTATCCACTTTGACTTATATTACACTCATGACTTCACTTTATTATTTAAATAATTTCTTCTTTGCAACCAATTTGACTACTTTGACCTTTTGGGGCTTCTAGATGACTCATGAGGGTTCTCCAACTTCACATGGCCATAACTCTCTAACCGTAAGGAGTTATGCGATGTTCCACATACCACCAGAAATGGCATGACATGTACTATCCATCTAGAATAGTCGTACCTTCAAATATATTAAAACTTATACCATTATAAATCAAACAAACTTGGGTACATTACCCAAACCTTTGTGCTACCAGAATTTATTCAAGGGTTGACATCAATGACAACCAACCCAAATAATCAATAATCTGCCCCTTTGACATTGATGGAAACACTCTAAT
>SNQJ01S0208727.1:7295-23443 GCA_010110895.2 Picea sitchensis | reverse complement strand
TTCTTTTCCACCACATATAACTTTGTTTATCCCAACACATATAGATACACACAAGCCATATGATCTATTTAATAGAATGAAATGGATGTTGCTTACTTTGTCCATGGGGAAAATTAAAGAAGTGACTATGAAAATTGTACTTAACTCTAAATATTGGAATGAAATCCAGTTGGAAGTATACATAGATCATTATGAATGAATTTCATAAATACATTAAAGAGATAAAACATACAAGGTAGGAACATAAATTTTGAACATGGCAAGTCAGAGTCCAACAATATATCAAGTTACATGTGATGGGGATATTTGTGCTCTTTCGTATATGTCTCCTATACTACTGGTAATAGGAAAAATTACAGAATCTTATTAAGAAAATAAAAGCAAGATGGATTATGCAAAACAAAGTATAATTAGAATGAAAATACTTTTAAAAACTTAATGGTTTCAATGCCCGAATTGATCTAGGAGCCACGTGCCATTTTTTTGCATGGATACCACCTGCACTTCATTCTGCTTGCCACGTATCCGCTACAATTTCCATTTTCCTCCATTGCTTATTCCCCATACTTCTGCATTTATTCCCATTCCAACCCTGATTGCCAAAAAAAATTCACATTACGTATTTGACATCATTTATATTTTAATTAAATAATGTATTTTTCCAATTTTCTTCATCATTATTGCATGTATCCTCTAGAAGAAATCTAGCATCTATCCCTATTAATTTTAGAATTTAATAGTATTTAACATACATTTATATTTTAATTAAATATAATATTTTTCCAATTTTCTTCATCATTATATGTATCCTCTAGAAGGAATCTATCATCATTCCCTCTTAATTTCCCTATTAATTTTAGAATTTAATAGTATTTGACATACATTTATATTTTAATTAAATATAATATTTTTCCAATTTTCTTCATCATTATATGTATCCTCTAGAAGGAATCTATCATCATTCCCTCTTAATTTTAGAGTTTAAATTTGTTATCGTTTTTACTTTCATCTTAAATCATTATGTTTGCTTTTATGGAGATTGATCATTATGCGGCTGTAAATTATGGAAATTTAAATTAAAATGACAATTTATTATTTATGTCTAGTTTATCATTATTTAGGTGGTCATTTATGATTATGATATCAAAAAAATTTAGATCATAAATTTTCTATTTTTTTTTTTAAGATTTTTTCATGATTTTGATGTTTTTTTAAAGTGCATCAAAACTTACTAAAAAAAATTTCTTTCCATAAAGATAAATAAATCAAAAACCAAAAAGTTCAGATCTTATAAATGCTCTCTTTTCTGTACAATTTAGTGTTTACATTAAACTTCATTTTAGGGATAGGGTAATTGCATTGTAGGGGGTTTGTCTCATAAGGTTTTGGTATTAAAATAAAATGTGATTTTATCTTCTCATTATATGCTTTTGCAAATGAATGCAATTGTTACATCTCTTCTCATAGATACACTACCACCTTTGTAACCATTTTGTATCTTTATGTATATTGCAATTTTTTTTACTCTTGATTCATTTTTGTTTTCATTATGTTGCTTCATTATCAATCCATATGGTCATCTAGGATCATCTTTTTTAGTATTGATACTAATAATTTTTGGGTCCTAAACTTTGCGAACTAGTGTATCAAGCACATCCCTTGTCATCCATAACTACCACCATTCTAGCCATTGTAATTGCAAAATATTTTTCATTAGTGTTTCATTAACATAAGTGATATTAACTGTATTTTTGTCTTTATTTATATGCTAATGGTATTTTTTCGTTTCATTCTCAACATAATCCAGATCAATTGTGTTCCATTTTTTGAAATAATGTGCTCTTTCATTTACTTTTCAAATTAATTTGAAAAAAGTGATGAGTTCGATGGTAGATAGTATTCCATATTTAAGGATGCTCACCCTTTGAGATTATAGGTTCATTAACAAGATGGGAAGTCCATTGCCCTTTTCATTAGAGAACTCTATATCTAGTTCCACTCGAGACCTCTTCTCTCACTAGTGCATTATTTGGATAGATAAGAAGAAATCCATGAATCTTGGTGGGTTTCAAAAAATCACTCATGAATCTTGTTGGATTTCAAAAAAGCACTTAATATTGGATCTCTTTAACAATCTTGAACTTAGGTTCTCCTTAGAGTACAAGTTCACTACCAGGTAGTATTCATTATTTATCAACCTCAAATGTTAAGAAAAAGTGTTCTTCCTATCTTTCTTCATAATCATATACCAAATTCATTCGTGTATCTTTGTATTTCATCTTTTCTTTTAACTCTTTCTTAAACTAAACATTGATATACTTGCTATACTTACTTGAGTCCCTATCTAAAATAACTTTAAACACTATTTTTTTTTCTTTTATATATCTTCAAATCCTATTTAATTACTTATAAATATTAATATCAAATTTAATAAAATATCTAAAATTATATTTGATCAAAATCTTCTATAAAAGATGTCAAACTCAAACCCATTGGAAATTACTACAACCAAGTGGTAAATGTTCTCTCTATTTACTTGTGTTTTGAAATCTTCTATCTAATATGTCAATTAATTCTTTATAACATTTACTTTTGTTCTGAAATTTTCTATCTGTCCATTAATCTTTTAAAACATTTACTTTTATTCTGAAATTTTAATCTTTTAAAACATTTACTTTTATTCTGAAATTTTAATCTTTTAAAACATTTACTTTTATTCTGAAATTTTCTATCTATCCATTAATCCAAGAAATGACTAGAATCATGTGGAGATGTTCTTTCTATTTATTTACTTTTGTAATGTTTTTTTTAATGTTTTGATTATATGTTGTGGAGATGTTTTGATTATTTACTTTTGTAATGTTTTATTTAATGGTGTGGAGATGTTCTTTCTATTTATTTACTAGAATCATGTGGAGATGTTCTTTCTATTTTTTTAATGTTTTGATTAATGATCAAATATTACCTCCTTTAAACTAATAAAGTTATATATTTAATAAAAATATTATTAATTACGTACAAAGACTGTAATCCTTATAACTTAAAATACAGAGACTAATAATATACATTTATTTATATATTTTAGTTCAACAACTCAAACCAACCCATTAGCATATATTATTGACTTCCCCAAACTTAAAATGCAGACTAATATTATACATTTATTTATATATTTTAGTTCAACAACTCAAACCAACCCATTAGCATATATTATTGACTTCCCCAAACATACAATTAAAGACACACCCACATAACATTTGAAAGGTACTTACGTAACTCCATTATTCATTTAAAAACCCAAAAAATAAAATAGTCTAACTTAGGAAACGCAAAGTCTATGTCACATTCCATGTCTTTTAGTATGGACCAAATATAAATTATAAAATTGATAAAGACATGTAAGTGAATATGTTTCATTAAGTCAATTCCAGTTAATAATGTTTCAATAATGTACTCTCTTCCAGAATTGAACACATTTATTTTTCGTGGTCTATGCAATACGTGTATGACCATATAATGATTGATGTAACTATGTTTTAAATCGATATCTTAACGTCAACCTGTTGTCATTTTAACTTTTATGGAAGAGTGTTCGTTGTCTTTTAATTAACCCTAATATATATTTAATAAAAAAATGGTTCATTTAATTATATTAAATGAATTTATAATTTTCATCATGATGATGATGATGATTAACGTCCACTAAGATTTAATTGGTCTATCAGACCTTAAGAGGGTAAGTGATTACTTGTGATTCTTTAAAATTTTGTTTATGTACTCTAAAAGCATTAAGAGAAGCTTTTCAAGATCACCATATTATTAATTTAAAAATAAAATGAATATTATTATATTTTTTAATAATTTAAAAGTGTAACTAACTTAAAATATGAGATGATAATAAATCATATATAATTTATTAATAACTAATTTATTAAGAACAAATCTATGATAAAGTGTTGAAAAATATAACAACTTTTACTCCTAACTATTTAAATTATAATAATACTAATAATCTATTTTTAAGGTAATGACCAAGTCACACCAAATTGGTGTATGAGACCCCCTTGTTTGTGGGACAAGGGACCCCCCTCCGCCTAACGATTTGACTAGTAAAGTCTACGGAGGTATACATACCATACCTCCCTCTCGATTTGAACTTGTGACCTCTTAAGAGGAAACACATGTTCTTAACCATTAGGTCCACTCTAACTTAAATTACATTCCATTGATTTATAAAATATTAATATGAAAACTTAAAATATTAATGTTTTGATTTTCTATTATATTTAAATATAATTGTTATATAAATTTTATTACTTTTAAAAATCAATCTAAAGTATATAAAGAAATCTCAAATTTAATATGTATATTTTTACATGATACTATATTTTTTTAAGTTTTGATTATATTAATGTGTTTTACATATTAAATCCTTTACCCCTACTTTCATATTATGTGTTGCATATTAAATTTTTTCATCCACACACATATATAAGGGTGAGGGTAAATGATTTAATATGCAAAATATAATACCCTCATATATATGAGGGTGAGGATGGGAGAATTTAATATGCAAAACATATTATATGAGGGTGAGGGGATTTGATATGCAAAATAGGGTGGGGGTGAGGAATTTAATATGAAAAACATAATAACATACTATGTTTTCCATATTAAATCCTCACAGCCCACCTTCATATAATATGTTTTGCATATTAAATCCAATCCCCCATATATATATATATATATATATATATATATATATGAAGGGGGTGGGGGGATTTAATATGCAAAACATATTGAGGGGATGTAATATGAAAAAGATATAATATGTTTTGCATATTAACCCCCCCTCCCCCACCTTCATATAATATGTTTTGCATATTAACTCACCCCGCCCCCCCCACACCTACCTTCATATAATATGTTTTGCATATTAAATCCCCTCACCCTCATATATATGATGGTGGAGGTGGAGGGATTTAATATGCAAAAACATATATTTTTTTCCATATTAAATCCCCCACTGGGTTCTTATAATAAGAAGTTATTTAAATGGAAATATAAATAAAAATAAAATTATCACTATCGACATATCATTATCATTTTGTTTTTTGGACCATATAAAATAATAATGACAATGGTGGTTATTAATGTTTATTGAAATTAACTTTTGATTTATTAAATTTTAAGAAAAAATGATAAGGAATTACTTTATTTACTTCAAAATTTAATTTTTATATTTTAAAGATTAAAGAAAAATATTCTTAGAGAACCATATATTTTATGAGATAAAAGGTTAGGAAGGTTGGTATTATAACTAATATTTTAAAATAAAATAAAATTAATAATAAATCAATAATTTATATTTTAAGTTACATAAAAAAAAATAAGCCTAGGAAAAATCTTTATTGAAATCTTCAAGACACAAGTCTAGTCAACAATATTCTTGAAGAAATTACAATAATATACTTGTTAAGAACTCAATATACCATCATTCCTCACAACTATCCAAACTAAACTCAATTGACATTTTAATTTACACATACAAACTTATGCAATAACATTATTTACTTCAAATTTTGTTTTATAAGAAGGAAAAAATCAGCCTAACTACACAAAATATATCTTAATTTATGAACACGATGCCATATCTATATAAACATAATTTATTTTTTGTATAGGAGAGGAGTATGCGATGGTTATTATAATTATTGAGAGTATGGAATAGTTAATGTGGATTTCTTTAGTACATAAGTTGGATCCTAAGAAGTTCTGGAGCCAAATTCTAAACCGCAATATTAAAGAAAATAATAGGATTCCCTTAAGGGACTGGAATTCCTACCTTAAAAGTCTTTACGAGTTCCATAATGCCATGTACATCATTCCTATTGTCCCTACAAAGGACTACATTTTTTCTTTAGATGACATAGTGTTTAGGGTTAAGAAACTTGCAAATGGGAAAGCTAAGGACATTGAAGGCTACCAAGCTGAAATTTTTAAAATCGGAGGGCATATCCTTATCCCTCACATACACAAGCTCTTCAATTTAGTAGTCAAGTAGGGCTTCCCTAAACCTTGGATGCAAAGCCTCATTGTTCATATTTTTTAAAATGAGGATAGAAACATTCCCTCTAATTATAGGACCATTATGATTACCCCGATTTTAGCCAAGCTTTATGAAATTATTTTGGAAAAGAAGATTATCCTTTGGCTAGAAAGTCACGGTAAAAGAGCTAAAGTCCAGGTTGGGTTTAGGATATATCATTCAACTGTGGACCATCTTGTTACCTTTAGGATCATTGCAGAGGAGTTCTGCAATACTAAAACTAATCTTTTTTGTTGTTTTGTTGACTTTAGAAAATATTTTGACACGGTTCCTAGGAAAAACCTTTGGAATAGGTTGGAAGAGATAGAAGTGTCTCTCGAGTTGAGGGCTGTTGCAATAAGGATGTATGAGAACTTTATTTTTAAGTTAAAAAACACTGAGGGATGGTCAAAAGAGACTAACTGCAATATTGGAATCAAACAAGGTTTTCCCTTGTCCCCTACCCTTTTTGGCATATACATTGACAAGTTAGAAGATTGCTTGAAAAGAACAGGTTGTGTCGGCCCTACTCTCACTGGGATAGTCATCAATATTCTTCTTGATGCCAATGATATCATTCTTATGGAAATGAGTCCCCATGATCTTTAAAACCAACTAAGAATCCTTAAGGATTTTTTCTCCAATATGGGTATGATTGTGAATACTGATAAGGCTAAGGTCATGATTATTAAATCCAATAAGATCACTTCTCATACCTTCCTATATGAAAACATCAACTTGGAGGAAGTGACTTCATACAAATATCTTGGAATTTATATTCACGACAAACTCAACTAGAATTATAGCATTGAGAAAAGGATTATTGGGGGATGGAAAGCTTATTATGGGCTTGAAAACAATTGTAAATCAATTGATCTTTGGAGTTGGGATAAGAAGAAAATCCTCTTTGAGACTCTTGTTACACCTGTTATTCCTTATGGATGTGAAGTCTAGGGCTGCAATATCTCTCATGAATCCTGGAGAAAGATAGAGAAAATAAAAAAGAAATTTATAACCTATAATCTCAAAATTAAAGGAAATACGCCCTATCACATCCTCCTCTTAGAAACAAGCCTCTCCCCCATTGAGAGCATGTCTATGACTAGATACCTAATGTACAAGAACAAGTTAAACAACATAGAAGATAAGAGGCTTCCCAAAATTACTTCAAAATCGAGTTGTAACCATCATCGACTCAAGTGAGGATGGCATAAAGATGTCCAGTCTTGGCTAAATTATTGGGGAATCATGGAAGACACCATTTTGAAGAATACATATACTATTAAAAAAATGTCAAATCAAAATTTAAGGCGAAAGTGTGGTGTGATAAAGAGTTAGAGGAAAAGAGAAAATTAAGGTATTATAAGAATGTAATCAACCCTAATCTAGAAGATCAAAATTATCTATCTATTTTGCCAAGTGTAAAGAAAAAAATAAGCATTGCTAAGATACCAACAAATTCTCATGAGCTCCATATTGAAACTGGGCGTTGGTCAATTCCTAAAACACCATGGGATGAAAGAGTGTGTCACCTTTGTGACACTAAGAAGGTTGAAGATGAAAAAAACTTTCTCTTAGATTGTCCAGCCTATACCCAAATTAGATCTCATTTTCAAAATATTTTTCACACTACTAACCTTCCTAACCTCTCAACTCAACAAAACTATGACGATCTTGAAAATCTTCTCTTAATGCTTTTCGAGCATAGAAACAAAATTCTAAAGAATCGCAAGTAATCACTTACCTTCTTAAGGTCGGATAGACCAATTCGGTCTTAATGAACGTTAATCATGATCATCATCATCAATAAATAGAAAACATTATTATAAAAAAATTTAAATAGAAAAGATTGTAGTATAATTTTTTTATGAATTGATTATTTTAAAATTATTTATATTGATAAAAAGAAAATTAATATTTTTAAAATAAAATTTGAGAATAATTATTTTTATTCAATAACATTGTAAATATCAAATATTAACATTATATATAATGAAATTGTGATAAAGATTTATTTTTATATTAAAAATTATAATTTTAATAAAAATTCATTAATCCAATCCCAATAAAACTTCAACTTTTAAAAAGGAAGTTGAACATTAAAATTAAATAATAAACTTTAATACTTAAAAAGAAGTTAAACATTTAAAAGAAAGTATATTTTCTTTTAAACATTGAAGTTAAACTTTCCTCTTTGTTTATGTGAAATCATTCATGATACTGTGAAGAATGTTGTACCTCACTAGTTAAATGCATTGTTGAAGAGTGTTGTACCCCACTAGTTAAATGCATTGTTAATTGTATTTAAAATTCAACAAGGTTAATAAACATTACTACATTTGGATAGAAATCCAACATTTGAATTGATGTGTGTTAAAAAGGACTTTTAACTTTAAAGTTCATAAAATAATGTGACTTTTTTTTTCAATAGATGTCGCTTCAGTGATATTTTTTTTGAATCATGGGGAAATTGGTAATACATCGAGATTATCTGGGTTAGGTCCAGGTTCAAATCCATCGGCTGCCACTATAAACCTAAGAGTATATCCAACATCTCACAAACCAGATATACCAATAACTTGTGACTCAGCACGAGTCTACCCTTTGGGGTCCGCCTACCCTTTAAGCCTTATCACAACGGGCCTAAATCTTGATGAAGTTTGATCTCTAATACATTAGGTGAAAATCACCACCCCCACCAATAAGCCTCAAGTCCTTGACAATGTCACTTTAGCAATATTACTATTATGTTATATATTAAGGAGAGGTCGCTAGCTTAATATCCCTTAACTGAAATTTGTCGAGAGAAAAATCAAAATTTTCCTCTTTCTAATTTTCTTTTGTATATAAATGAATTTTACATTAAATAAACATATCTTAAGTGCTTTAGGATATTTGTTAGGGAGGTCGCTATTTTAAAATCCCTCAACTGAAATTTGTCGAGGGAAAAATCAAAAATTTCCTCTTTCTAATTTTATTTTGTATATAAATGAATTTGACGTTAAATAAACATATTTTTCTTTTGTATATAACTGAATTTGATATTAAATAAACATATTTTAAGTGCTTTAGAATATTTGTTTTGATTGGAAATTATTTTATACTTTCGACATGTTTATTAATAAAGTTTATTTCCATGCCATTTAAAAAAAATGCAAAAAGAAAAAACCTTATTTTTCTTATATGAAATAATAATATAGATAATTTTTGCAATTCATAATTGAAATTTTCCATCATCTTCATCTTTGTCGGCTTTTTTGGCATTGTCACTATCATCATAATCGTTCTTGTGATGATGGTTATTATTTTCATTGTCATTATCATCTTAAAAAACATTTTATAAATAAGAAGATAAAAACAAATATAAAACATATAATAAAATATAAAACAAATAAAAATATAGTAAAAAAAACAAAAAAAAGAAACACACATTTACAAAACTAAATATGAAAGAAGACGATGGTCATTATTTTCATGGTTAAAAAAAATATTTTATAAATAAAAAAATATAAAACAAATATAAAACATATAATAAAATATAAAACAAATAAAAAAGCATAAAAAAAAACAAAGAAGAAAAACACATTAAAAAAATATATATGAAAGAAATATTAATCATTATTGTTTTCATGATGATCATCATTGTTCTCATAGTTCATTTTCTGAATATGACATGAACAATTTGGTTCATAAACTCAATATATAAAATAAATGGGAGAACATGAAATAATCCATATTGATTAAAGTATTATATTGAATAAAATACAAGAGTTGATGACTACAATGATGAACGAGCTTGGTATTTATAGGCTGCAAGGTGACCATTCATGTAAAACCATGTCTTTATGTGATGCACCTTTTAATAATTAATATTATATGTTCTCTAGTTTAGGTGTGCGTGTATGTGTGTGTGTGTGTGTGTGTGTAACTAACATTGCCTTCCCCTTTTAGAAATGCTTTGTTCTGAAAGCATATCAATGGAAAATATTTATCTCTTGTTTTGAATTGTAACGATTTCTCATTATTCTATTCTCTTTGAATTTGTGATGGTTGACGATACAAGGAAACATGATCTTATAAGTATTGAATAGAATTGTCGAATGGTGAAAGTGTTGGATTACTAAGAAGGGGGGTGAATCAGTAATAGAGCAATTTAATCATTTTTAACTATAAAATGCAAGTGTTATATCAATGTAGCATTATCATCCAATAGTTTCAGAGTAAATAAACAATGAACAAATGAGCAATCATACGCATACACAGTACACCAATGTTTTTACGTGGAAACCCAAAGCGAGAGAAAACCACATAATGATTTTTCTTATATGTATTTAAGAATTACATTCATTGGAAGTACCAACTTCCTTTGTTTTCCAGCTGCAACTGGAAAGAGGCTCCAACCCCTTAGTTTCTCAAGCTACAACCTGAGGGAAGCTCCAAATCCCCAATTCTCTAGCTACAACCAAAAGGAGGCTACAACCCCCTATGTTCTCCAGCTACAACCGAAAGGTGGCTACAACCACCTGTCATTTCCTCGTCCGACTGCCCTGTTGAAGAAGTAGAATGATGGAACCACTGTCACACTATCACTGTGAGATACACTGCTGTAAACCAATCAACCTGCACCAAACAACCTATAACAACCTGTAATCAACCTGTACCATAAACAATTGCATCAACCATGCACCAACTTATACCTCAACCTGTACCATCAATGAGTGCATCAACCATGCACCAAATATGTACCAATCATGCATCAAATACACATAAAATATGACTCATCAAGATGTACCAACATCGTCAACTATCCACCTCATGTATGTGCCAACTCATCAACTACTTGTCTCAACCGTGTACCCAACATGTACCTCAACCAAAATCCCTCATCAATTTCATCATCCAAATCTGATTTGTAACTCTTTAATAGACCTAGTGTATATGATCATATACATAAAAACCTTCCTTAAATTTAACAACAAGAGAATTGAAATAATCATAACTATGTACCTGTAATGAATAAAGATCTAAAAATAGTACACAATGTTCTTCAGTGTCTTTTATGCAATTCCTCTAGGTTTCACTGCTTGGAACCTCTCAGAAAAGGAGTTATTGCAAAAATGGCATACCTTGTTGAATTCTGGCTTATTCTAGAGAGTGAACTTGTATAGTGTTCCCCGCACATAATATTTGTTGTATGGATATGAAAATGGTACAAAGAATACCACATACTATACTCTAACCAATACATTCAATATTACTGAATTTGGATCTCTTATGAAGAAGTTATGACGTTTTTACCCAGAACACATGTTTTAGACTAGTTTCAGGACTAGCCACAAACCCTATTTTCCATGGAGTGTAACGCCAAAAATACAATGACCCAAAAGATGAATTTTTTATCACATCTACTTGGATATGTTTCCTCAACGACCTCCATATTTCACGGTCTGAGTCATTCTAGAAAAAATGTTATTGCTAAAATGGTGATATGACATGTAAATAACATACCTTAGAAAGCGTCATCAAAAGAATTTATCCTCCCTTGAATTTCAACCTTCTTTACTTCACCTTCCATCTGAAATTCGCCTTAGATATCCTTTGGTTACCTCAGTCACTTATAGATATTCAATATGCTCAAGTGTGATTAAAATGATAGACCCTTGCCTCTTATTTATACTTTTATGTAACTTCCTCAAGGGGGTACCTTCTAACAATCTTAAACCACTTTCCTTATTTTAGGGCTAACCCACTTCTAACCACTTGTCTACTTAGTGATTTCTCCATTAATTTTAATATTTAAATAATTTCTTTTGTATCCACTTTGACTTATAATACACTCATCACTTCACTTTATTATTTAAATAATTTCTTATACATTTATATAGCTTCCTAAGGGGTTACCTTCTAACCATCTTAAACCACTTTCCTTATTTTAGGGCTAACCCAATTCTAACCACTTGTCCACTTAGTAATTTCTCCATTAACTTTATTTTTTAAATAATTTCTTTTGTATCCACTTTGACTTATAATACACTCATCACTTCACTTTATTATTTAAATAATTTCTTCTTTGCAACCACTTTGACTACTTTGACCTTTTGGGGCTTCTAGATGACTCGTGAGGGTTCTCCAACTTCACATGGCCATAAATCTCTAACTAAGAGGAGTTATGTGACATTCCACATACCACCGAAAATGGCATGACTTGTACTATCCATCTAGAATAGTATTTCCTGCAAATATATCAAAACTCATACCATTATCCATCAAACAAAGTTGGGTCCATTACCCAAACCTTTGTGCTACCAGAATTTTCTACCAGACTTTCTTCAAGGGTTGACATCAATGACAACCAACCCAATTAATCAACAATCTCCCCCTTTGGAATTGATGGAAACACTCTGATGCAATACTGAATTCATATCACTCATGCTCCCCTGTGACCATTGCTCTCCCTGGAACCATGCCTCTGTGCTCTCTCTCCAAGAATTTTTATCCTGCATCTGATAAATCTCTCCCCCTTTGTCATCAATGGCAAAGGTATCTTTCCATCTGGGGCTTCTCCCCCTAACTAAATTGTCCTTGGGGATACTCTGCCTGACTGAACTCTTCCTGAAACTGATCTCCCAACCTGAACTTTCCTCTTTATGGTGCTTCCTCATGTAAATCTAAGACATATAAGATAAACATTCAAAAGCATTTGGAGTAGAAATTACTTCAAGTCTCTGACAAAGATACTCAAAGGCTTCTCTTGGAAGTGGTTTTGTAAAGATGTATGCTACTTGTTATTTTGTTCCCACATATTCAACTCTGATGTTCTTCTTTGCAACCTATTCCCGTAGAAAATGATACTTGATTGGAATGCACTTCTTCTTGGAGTGCATCACCGGGTTCTTTGAGATATTGATGGCACTTGTATTATCACAATAGATTGGAATGGGCTCATCATACTCAATCTATATATCTGTCAAAGTTTGTTTCATCCATAGAACCTGTGTACAACATCCTATCGCTGCAATATACTCTGCTTTGACTGTAGATAAATATAGTGATGATTGTTTCTTTCTTATCCAAGATACTAAACACTCACCCAAGTAGAACGTTTCTCCACTGGTGATTCATCGGTCATCAATGCAACCTGCCCAATCTGCATCTGTGTAGGAAATAAGTGATAGATCCTTTCCTTTTGGATACCATAATCCAAAATCTTATGTTCCTTTGAGATATCTGAAAATCCTCTTCACTTCTAAGACATGTGATACCTTTGGTGTTTCTTGAAATCATGCCACCTGTCCAACTGCCTGCATTACATCTGGTCTGGATTTTTTCACATATAGTAAGCTACCAATCATCGACCTGTATTTCCTCTGGTCTATAGAATTTGAATCATCATCTTTGCTCAACTTGCAACTGGTTTTCATAGGAGTGGTAATTGGTTTGCAATCTTCCATTCCAAACCTCTTTAGCATTTCTCTGATATACTTAGTTTGAGAAATAAAAATTCATTGGTTGCTTTGATGTATCTGAAGACCAAAAAAGAAGGATAGTTCTCTGAGTAATGACATTTCAAATTCATTATGCATATCCTTTGCAAATTTCTGGCTTAACTTGTCATCATTGCTTCCAAAAATAATATCATCAACATAAACTTCAATTAATAAAATACTATCTTGATTTACCTTGATGTAGAGGTTGATGTCTTCAAGTCCTTTTTTGAACCCTTCCTGTTGTAGATATTTATCGAGTCTAGAGTACCACGCTCTAGGAGTATGTTTTAGACCATACAAGGCATTCTTCAATTTGCACACATAATCTTTGTTTTCTAACAACTGAAATCCTTTTGGTTGTTCAATGTAGACTTCTTCTTCAAGTTCCCCGTTCAAAAAAGTTGATGACACGTCCATTTGATACACTTTAATATTCTTGGAGCATTCATAAGATAAAAGAATTCAGATTGTATCCATTCTGGCAACTTGGGAAAATGTCTCTTCAAAGTCGATTCCTTCAACTTGTGTGTATCCTTTACATACCAATCTAGCTTTGTTCCTTGTAACCTATCCATCTTCATTCAATTTATTTCTGAAAACCCACTTTATGCCAATCACATTCTTATTCTTTGGTCTTGGAACCAATTCCAAAGTGTCATTCTTCTCTATTTCATCCAATTATTCATCCATGGCCTTATTCCAGAATTCATCCTTGCTAGCCTCTTCGAAATTGCTTGGTTCAATCGTAGATAAGAGTGCTAGGTGTGTTTGTTCTGGTGAAAGAATTCTTCTTCTAGTCTCAACTCCTGCATCTTTGTTTACGATAATCTGATATGAAGGATGATTCTTCTGTACTCATTTTCTAGGTGTATTTGGAGGCACTTGCTGAACTTGCTCTTCTACTTCTTTTTTATCCTCTTCATCTTCCTCTTCTACTTCTTCTTCATCTTATACTTCTTCTTCGTAAAGTTGTTCCATTGATTCATTTTCTTCTTCCTTTAATTATTGTCCACTTGTTTCATCAATTGTTACATTGATGCTTTCCACAACTTTGTTCAACCTCAGATTGTAACACTTGTATGTTGTTTTTGTACTTGAGTAACCAACAAGTACTCCTTTGTCCACACTGTTAGTCACCATTAATTTTTTTTTGTGTGAAATCAAGATTTCAGAATCTAGCAGAATGCTAAACCAATTTGGAAGCCTGATAAACTAGGAAAGGGGCTAAATTTGGCAGGAAAGAGATAAATATGGAAAGAGCACTGAGTTGATCAGGCCTGACACATCACAGATCGTGAGTTCTCAAGATCAACGGTCGAGGATGATTTTGGGGGGAGAAGTTGCACAGGGGTTAATTTTGGAGAGCGAGCCTGAAATTTAAACCATGGTTTTTGTTGAAGGAAAATCTCCCTATGGACAGGTAGATCTCCTCTTGAGAGCTAGACTCTTAACTCTTAAGACAGAAAACGCTTATCATGGAAACTAACTTCCTTTTAGATCTATATAAACTGATGTATGAGGAGGAAGGAGAAAAGAAGTACCTTTTATCGATGTTTGTCCCTGCACGCTCTAAGTTGAGCTCCGATCTTTCGCTCCTCGATAATCCCTGTAGAAAAATAAGAGTACAACCACTTCCTACTCTATTGATATTAGCTTGAAATAGACCTATCTATCAAAGACAAGTTCATGTGAGATTAAACACAAACTAGAAAGAAACAGGCCAAGCGTGTCATATTAATGAGAACAATGACAGAAGTAACTTACAACCGTAGATGCGAGTGCAACAGCTTCGTCAAATCCCCTTTGTCTAACCCTTTCTCAAAAGATCTACGATCCGGATGATAGAAACTTCACTGATTACTCTCCTCCAGTTCACGGTGTGTTTCCTATGAGATCATAGGCTTCATGCTTCTGATTCTTCCCCCTTTCCAGCATGATAGAGCCTGTTTATATAGGTTTAGAGAGGCCTAACCTCTTGAGGTATCTTTAGGGTAAGTTGAGGATTTTCCTCCTTGAGTTAGGGATCTTCCCTAAGATCATGGCTGAACCAGGAATTCGAATTCAACTTCCTTCCAAGATTGAAAGATCTTCTCCTTATTCTCTTCAACAGACCAACTCCTGCCCAGAATAGGCAGCGCTCCCTCAAAAGGGCCATCAGAGTGCTATAGCGCTCCCTAGTAGGCTTTAGGGGGACGCCAACGCTCTTAAAATCAATAGCGCTCCTCTTACAAGGTTGTTCAGTGCTATAACACTCCCTAGCAGTTTAGAGGGGAGCGCCAGCACTCCTAAGAGAGATATAGGGGAGCGCTCTCTTCTAAAAACATAGATCCAGTGATTCTTTCAGGTGGCAAGAGGCACTTAACTTCAGTTAACCATTCCTCTTCCTTCAGATCAAGTGTTTGAGGCATTTTAAGTGTCTTCTTAATGTAATTATTAGTATGACATAGGCATCATGGAAGTATGCTTTGCTTGACATTTGCGACACTTGTGAGCAACATGTGACACTTGCGACACTTATCAAAGCGAGTAATGTTGATGTGTAACAGATTGCCCCCCAAAGTATGAAGTTAGAA
>SNQJ01S0208724.1:0-16149 GCA_010110895.2 Picea sitchensis | reverse complement strand
CTAGCTTGTAAATATAACTGGACTGGCCAAGAACTATGGAAAACTCATAAATGTGAATATGTGATGTAAATGGACCTTGAGGAAGAGGTCAATGAATGTGAATAACAGTTTGAATTTATTGAAGGACTGCTAAGAAGGGATGTGCATAAAAGAGACCACAATGGCAGTGGAAGGAACCTGAAAAGATGGCGTTAAATTCCACCGAGAATTAATACCGTATTTGGACTCCACTGGCCCGGAGAACCAAAAGCAGCTCGCTGGCCCCGAATTTAATGTCTCGCAGGCTGGTAGGTGGATGGCTTAATGAGGGATGGGATGATGAACCACCCATCCGTAGAGCCATCAGGCCTGATCAGCGTGAGGGTAATTGTGCCACACACAACCTCACAAGAGGATAAGGCGTGGGGTAGAAGCGATTGGGGGGCAGATGCGAGGGGAACTCTGGCATTACGCAGAGTGAGTGATAGCAGAGAGGAAGGATTTCAACCTTCGCTCCTGGTCACTGGTAGATAGAGAGATGTAGTCTCACAACATCGTGGTCTTAGCTCGGGGGTGGCTAATGGTAAATCCATTGGGAGTCGCTACGCTTACGGTTGGGTGGAAACGAGCACCCCTCTCAGCAGCTGCACTCACTTCTGGTGTTGTTTCTGATAAGTGTTTTACATATTGCATCTTGAAATTCATATACTGACATATATGCTCATAGAACTATGAAATTGTGAACGATTATAGTATTAGAATGTCTGTGCAGAGTTTTGATAAGAAATAATAGATACATGCTTATAACAGAAAGACCACGCATGGCTTATGTTGATAAATGAATTTAATTATGCATGAGTTGAACCAAGTCAGACTTCCAATCCATCCTTGGGTATTTGTTTCCCCTTGTCTATCTCCCGGAATGCCCCGGAATAGATCTCTTCACAGATATTTTCCCTCCTTGGAAAGGTTTACCAAGAGCCTGGAAAAAGGACTTGAAGTGCAAGTCTTAACAACCCTGTACGAGGAGGAACGACCCTCTTAAAATCCTGAAGTAGCAGCGTAGGGATAAGTATCGATCGACATAAGAGATTTCATCGGAAGAACTATGGTCGTTCACGACTGTTAAATTGATGAAAGAAACAAGGGCATTACATACCTTGCCCCTTTTTCCTCTATCTTCGTGAATAGCGAGGGAATCGGGATCGTAGACCCCCAAAGTCCAGGAGAACATTTGGACCGTTGATTTTTCCACATCCATGAAGTAGAGGGAGAGTGCGTGATGGGGGACAGATATGAATCATTAGATCCTAGCTAGAAAAACCCGACAGCCGTGGGATCTGTTTAGAGATGCATGAGGGTTAAGCTCTCGTGAACAGAAGGTTGAAAGTCCCGACGAGAGGCGTGGCCATTGGGATATCGGCACTCGTGAAGTCGGGAGTCACGATGACATGAGGTCGGGGATTTTCATAGTGAAAATCCCGAAACCAATCTGAGTCGTCCATCATAGGAGGACACGCGGGCAAGATCGACAGTCTGTCGACATTTCAGGGATCGAAGGGACAAGTTGTCGGAGTATTTCGGCAGCGGAAACTCCGAAATCACGAGAAGCGATCAGGATCGTCCATCTTAGGAGGACGCATGGTGGCAATCGGAGCATGCGAGAAAAGTCCCAAAAGGAAAGTCACCCATCGGGAAATCGGGAATCCCGTGGACAAGAAGCCCATACACTTCGGATTTCCGAAGTCCGGAATCCCGACAAAGTGAAAGGCATCCATTGTAGGGCCAGTTGTCATTATATCGACATATCGGGATTCAGCGGATCGTGAATCCTGAGGATGAGTACATCTCGGCCTTGGAAAGTCCGAAAACCCGACAGGGGATAAGGCTGCGGTCTTGCGAGATAGTGGTCACGTGGGCCGGGGGTTTAGCCAGGAGGGATAATACGTAAGGGACCATATCGGTGAATTGGCTCATCGGAGATCAGGGATTCAAGAGAAAAGGGAACTCTTGACATCAGGAATCATGAAACTTTGAAACCCGAAAATACATGCACTTCCCGTTGTGGAAAGAGTAGTGGTTGTATGCAAGGGTCGTGACAGGGAATCCCCTGAGCCGCTTCTGCCCATGAACTAATTGAACGACCCTGTGAGAGGACATGCTTGGAAGCGCGACTGCATCGCTTCCCATGTCGGAATTCTAGGATTGGAATGATGAAGAGTCTTGGAGTTGTTGTACTCTGAACTCCCGAGTACTGAAACCCCGGAAGGATCCATGCCGTTAGATCGAGGGAGGCTTACAACCGTCGATCTCCCGTTGGAGGGAACCTTGGAGACCTCGAAAGTTTCAGGGATTTGAATGGGAAAGGTAGAAGTCATGTATCGCGATTCCTCAAACCGAAAAAATCCGTTAAGCCCTTGGCTGGCTTAAGTGCGTGGACACCGTATAGGGTCACGTGGACAAGACCCCAAGAGAGAAACTTGCCCCTCACTAAACCCCCTAGGACTTCGGGGGTTCTGATTGTTGAGAAATCAATGAAAAATCTTGATGTGCATAGTGGGTATGTGACACATTGGGTAAGGGAGCATCGTGAACCAAGTCAATGGACTGGGCGTGGTAGTGCAAATGCACCCCTGTAGGTAAAGTAGAAATATCTCCATGCTCCTATACAATCTTGTTGACCTAATTCTACTGGATAGAAAGGTCTTGGGATAAGGCTGTAGTGGTCGTAGGGGGGACCTCTTGTTCAACTTCTGATTGGATCATGAAGAGGGAAATCTTTGTGGTCTGAGAGATTACTATGCGGCATTGTTTTTCCAAGATCATTGAAGTGGTAGTAGTTAGAGCTACGATACCCTCTCCAGGGCTGACCTCCCTTAGTAACAATGACATTGCGACACCGAGACTCATAGATAACGTGTTGTTTCCACATATATGGTTGTCCTAAAAAAACATCACAAACTTCAAATGGGGAAACAACACACAATATCTCATCCTTGAAGGGATTGATGTCATAGGATAGGTGGCACTATTGGCCGACACAAATTTCTCATCCCCGACTCAACCATCTGATGGTGTGTGGTTGGGGGTGTGGCATCTTTGGAAACTTAAATATCTTGACAACCTCGACAGAGATCAAGTTCTTTTGACTCCCGCTGTCAACAATGAAATGCAGTGGGGTCCCCTTTACTCACATCTGAGAGTGGAAGAGGTGCTCCACCCCCTTAGGCCCCTTTGATTCTTCTGGTTGTATTTTTTTGTGCTCGTGATGGTACTAGTGGTTTCTACATTGATGATATTTTTCCCTTTATTGTGATCTAAATTACAGTCTGTAAGGTACCATATCTATTATAATAGTAGAAAACATAAATACTGCATAGAATAACAGTGGAACACCACAATATATGAAACCACAACACCAAAATAATACCTTTATTGATAGGAAACAATGTTCACTTGCCTCTTTGAGGTGGAAACCTCCAACATAGCAATGTTCTATTAAAATATTTCTCAAGAAAAAAACTTCTCATTCCCTCAACTCTTATTCATAAATATCCTTAGACATAGCCATAAAAAGATTTTGTTCCTTACATTTGTGCCCCGGAAAATACTTGTCATCACAATTATGACAAAGACCCTTAAGTTGGCGTTCATCCATTTCATCTTGAGTCAATTTTTGGATCTTGAGGGGATTGGCAATATTGGTGGGAAGGGGGGGTTTAGGACGAGGGACAAAGGGTGTTTTTCAGGTTTGGGAGGAGACAACTTGTTGTGCTTCCTTGGACCATTTTGTAGCTTCCAATCAAGTCTGGGGGAGAGCCATGAGGACATGGGCACATATTTCATCCTTGAGGCCATTGATAAAGAATCCCAGGACTAAAATCATTATTTTTAAGGAACGTTGTGAGAGGAGATGAAATTTTCCATAATTCTTAACAAACTTGCGATAATATCCCGTCAAAACCAAGACACCACATAGAATTTTAAGAGTTTTTAGGCATGACCAATCCTGCATAGCTTCAATTTTCTTTGGATCTACCCAGACACCATCCTTTTTGACAATATATCCCAGGTACTCAACTTCATAGGCTCCAAAGGCACATTTATACTGCTTAAGAAAAAGTTTGTGTTGAGACAATAGCTCAAGGACTTGATCCACATGGGAGAGATGAGCTTGCCAAGTTTTGCTATAGATGAGAATATCATCAAAGAAAACCAAGACAAAATGATAGAGGAAATGACAAAATACATGATTCATGAGACTTTGAAAAGTGGAGGGAGCATTACAGAGGCTAAATGGATTAACAAAGAACTCATAGTGACCCTCATGAGTTATGAATGCATTCTTGGGAATGCCATCTTCTTTCATACAAATATGGTGTTATCTAAGGCGAAAATCAAGTTTGGTAAAATACTGAGAACCACTTAATTCATCCAAAAGTTCATCGATGAAAGGAATGGGAAATTTGTCTTTGATGGTGAGTTTGTTGAGAGCTCGAAAATCAAGACACATGCGCCAAGTACCTTCTTTCTTGAGTACCATGACTACTGAAGAAGAATAGGGACTAGTACTGGGATGGATGACACCGACTTCTAGAAATGCTTGAACAATCTTCTCAATTTCATTCTTATGGGCAAAGGGATGATGATAAGGGAAAACATTTGCAGGAAGACTACCCAGAACAAGAGGAATGGAATGATCATTGACACCACGAGAAGGTGGAAGTCCCTTGGGGTTTGAAACACAACTTGGTGTTGGGAGAGGGTAGATTGGAGGTCAATATGTACATAGGGTATCTCAACTTCCTGAATGGAATGAAATTGGGAAATAATGCCGGAATAACATTTTTTTAGGAGCTTTTCCATTTGGTGGGAACTGATGATCTCTGGTGACCCTATTGTGATGACTTGGAACTAGTGTTTTTGTCACTCTTGATGAAATTTCATGGTTCATTTATGGAAATACATGGGTATAGGGTCGAGACTGCATAACCATTCTGCACCAAGTACAATGTCACAACCACCCATGTCAATAGAAAACATATGAGATTTCAGGTGATATTAACCAATTTGGAGGTGCACATTTTCACAATGCCCTCCGCATTTCATGGAACCCCCATTGGAAATAATGATTGGAAATTATTAAATAGATAGATATAACAATTGACTTCTTGGGAAATGCGATGATGAATACAATTATGGGTGTTTTCGCTGTCAACTAAAATGGTGACTTTTGGGTTCTTAATGTAGCCAATTAATTTGAGGGTTTGGGGAGAAGAGAAACCTGTGAGTGCATTGAGAGAAATCAATGTCTTAACTATCGACGAATCATAGTGAAGAGGAATATCCTATGGTGGGGGTAGCTTAGGTACATGAGACACACACGCCTCTTCTTCATAAATATCCTCAGACATAGCCATACAAATATTTTGTTCCTTACATTTGTGCCCCGAAAAATACTTGTCATCACAATTATAACAAAGACCTTTAAGTTGGCGTTCATCCATTTCATCCTAAGTCAATTTTTGGATCTTGAGGGGAGTGGAGGGATTGGTGGGAAGGGGGGGTTTAGGATGAGGGATAAAGGGTGTTTTTCGAGTTTGGGAGGAGACAACTTGTTGTGCTTCCTTGGACCATTTTGTAGCTTCCAACCACGTCTGGGGGTGAGCCATGAGGACATGGGCACATATTTCATCCTTGAGGCCGCTGATAAAGAATTCTTGGGACTAATATCATTATTTTTAAGGAACGTTGTGAGAGGAGCTGCAAAGTTTCCATAATTCTTAATAAAATTGCGATAATATCCCGTCAAACCCAAGAAGCCACGTAGAATTTTAAGAGTTTTTAAGTGTGGCCAATCCTACATAGCTTCAATTTTCTTTGGATCTGCCCAGACACTATCCTTTTTGACAATATGTCCCAGGTATTCAACTTCAGAGGCTCCAAATGCACATTTATACTGCTTAAGAAAAAGTTTGTGTTGAGACAATAGCTTGAGGACTTGATCCACATGGGTGAGATGAGCTTGCCAAGTTTTTCTATAGATGAGAATATCATCAAAGAAAACCAAGACAAAATGATAGAGGAAAGGACAAAATACATGATTCATGAGACTTTGAAAAGTGGAGGGAGCATTACAGAGGCTAAATGGCATAACAAAGAACTCATAGTGACCCTCATGAGTTCTGAATGAAGTCTTGGGAATGCCTTCTTCATTCATACAAATATGGTGTTATCCAAAGCGAAGATCAAGTTTGGTAAAATACTGAGCACCACTTAATTCATCCAAAAGGTCATCAATGAAAGGAATGAGAAGTTTGTCTTTGATGGTGAGTTTGTTGAAAGCTTGAAAATCAAGACACATGTGCCAAGTACCTTCTTTCTTGAGTACCATGATTACTGAAGAAGAATAGGGACTGGTACTGGGACGAATGGCACCGAATTCTAGAAATTCTTTAACAATCTTCTCAATTTCATTCTTATGGGCGAAGGGATGACGTTAAGGGAAAAAAATTGGAGGAAGACTACCCAGAACAAGAGGAATGGAATGATCATTGACACCACGAGAAGGTGGAAGTCCCTTGAGGGTTTGAAACACAACTTGGTGTTGGGAGAGGATAGATTGGAGGTCAAGATGTACAAAGGGTATCTCAACTTCCTGAATGGCATGAAGTTGGGAAATAATTCCAGAATGACCTTTTTTGAGAAGATTTTCCATTTGGTGGGAACTGATGATCTATGGTGACCCTATTTTGATGCCTTATAACTAGTGTTTTTGTCCCTCTTGCTGGAATTTCATGGTTCATTTATGGAAATCCATAGTTATAGGGTCGAGAGTGCATAACCATTCTGCACCAAGTACAATGTCACAACCGCCCATGTTAATAGAAAACATATGAGATTTCAGGTGATATTGACCAATTTGGAGGTGCACATTTTCACAACACCCTCCACATTTCATGGAACCCCCATTGGAAATCATGATTGGAAAATTATTAACTGGATAGATATAACAATTGACCTCTTGGGAAATGTGATGATGAATAAAATTATGGGTGTTGTCGCTGTCAACTAAAATGGTGACTTTTTGGTTCTTAATGTAGCCAATTAATTTGAGGGTTTGGGGAGAAGAGAAACCTGTGAGTGCATTGAGAGAAATCAGTGGCTCAACTATCGGTGAATAATAGTGAGGAGGAATATCCTATGGTGGGGGTAGCTTAGGTACATGAGACACACATGCCTCTTCTTCATAAATATCCTTAGACATAGCCATAAAAAGATTTTGTTCCTTACATTTGTGCCCCGTAAAATACTTGTCATAACAATTATAACAAAGATCCTTAAGTTGGTATTCATCCATTTCATCTTGAGTCAATTTTTGGATCTTGAGAGTGGCAGGATTGGTGGGAAGGTGGGGTTTAGGATGAGGGATAAAGGGTGTTTTTTGGGTTTGGGAGGAGACAACTTGTTGTGCTTCCTTGGACCATTTTGTAGCTTCCAAACAAGTCTGGAGGTGTTTCATGCGGACATGGTCACATATTTCATCCTTGAGGCCGCTGATAAAGAATTCTCAGGAAAAATCATCTATCATGCTCTTTTTTATGAAATCTAATTGCTCAAAGGTAGCTATAAACTCTTTCATTGGGCCAGTTTGTTTCCACTTGGTCAAATGACCAAAATGATGGGTGTCAGTTTCAAAGAAGTCATAGAGCTCTGCAACAAACTATGTCCAAACCACATACCCTTGGCACACCTTTTTATGCCATTGCCACAATTGCCATCATTCTGGATCCAAATTGAGAACAACATAACGGATTTTGGGTAGCTCATCGGTAATGCTATGTAAAGAGAAGCATTGTTCCATTTGGGTGACCTAGCCTGTGGGATATGAGCCATCAAATTTGTTCACATCCACTCTAGGAAGGTGTAGATCACACTAAAAGTGATGGGGGTAATTGGAAGAAGTGTCACCTTATGGTTGCAAAGGTTGGTCATATGAGGTAAGGTATCCAGAAATATTCATCTTGGCACAGAGCAGGGCAACAAAGGATTCAAGTTGGGCTGAGAAGTCATGTTTCATGGTTTCCATTTTGGTGTCTATGGTGGAATGCATGTTGGAATTGATGGTGGTAACATTGGCACTAAGTTTCCGCACTTCCTGTTGTGTCTCAAATAAAGTAGATGACAAAGTATTGAAGTGTGATTCAAGTTCTTGGCTATGGGTGTGGGCCATGGTGAAAGGGAGAACAAGGAAGAGGCGGGTGGGACCACACAGAAAATGGGTTATTTGTGAAGGTTATCACAATGATCAAGGAAAAGAGGGGAATCCAATGTCGGAAGGGGGTCGAGACCAAAGAGAGAAAAAGAATTTGAAAAATGACAGGTATGACTGCAATCATAACAAAAAGAGGAAGGTAATGGGATAGGTCTCAAATAAGGGTGTGAGTAGGCCCTAAACTTTTTTTTTTACTCCTGCGGACTTTTACTTCGATCTAAAGAATATTGCAGTGGAGAAATGTCCAAATTCTTAATAGGAAGGAATGTGTAGTAATTTCACAATCTGAATGCAGGGGGAAAAGTTGCACGACAATAGATCTTGTTTGTTGTTTTTTGTTTATTTATTTTTGTCTCAAGGGTTAGGGTGTTGAGGGTTTCTATAGACAAGGGTTTTCCCTATGCTATATCTCTCTGATATACGTGTGGGGTTGATCAATAATACTCAGCCCAATAACTTAGGGAACCAACTAAGGAGGCTATATCATACCCTTAGCCGTACTACCCGATTACCCAGGTACTAGAGAGTATCTTCTAGAGTGTTGTTCTGGGTGGCGCTATAACATTTAGTAGTTCGATTGGTTTATATATGGAGGGATTCAGGAGATCTAGGCCATTTTGTGTACATGTGTTTTCTACCTACATGAGGGGTTAGGGAGTTTAGGTCCCTAACAAAGTATGATTCAGGTTCTCATTATTTTTCTTTGATCTAGGACACCAATGATTGTTTCGAATGACATTCATCGGTGTTGTGCCAGGGGATTTTGTGGAACTCACACCATTTTTTCGGTGTCTTTCTTAGACTTCCCATCACCCTTCTAAGCTAGTTGCTTGGAATGATTTTCTTGAGATTGAATCTCATAGATTTTTCCTTATTTTTGTGAGTTAGGGTTTTCTTTTCCATTCTTCTGTTGTGGCATATTTGCGAACCTGAACTATCTCTTAATCCACTGCTTGAATTTCTACCCAAGTTTCACTACATATCGATAAGCAGCTCCTAGTGAGGAGATATCCAAGAAATCCATCTTTGCTTAAATGTACCTGTGTAAACCACTGCGATACTTCAAAACGAGGTTCCACTCAGAGTCTTTAATACCTATATTTGATCACAAGGTATGAAATATGTTAGTGTACTCTGGCATCGCCTGGTATCTTTTTTGGCATAGATTCGTCCATCTCATGTATTGGTCATCATAGTTTCTGAAAGGGTATAACTCTTCCTTGAGGGAATCTACAAAGGCATCCCGATTGGGTTCTCTCTCGAATGTCATAGATTCATCCATGATGTACCTCTCCTAGTAACCTTCCCACCAATATCTAACATGGGAAAGGGATTTAAGGAGTGTGAAGGTGGTATTTTAATTCTCATAAATTTTTTGGATATAGTATTAACCTTCGAGCAATTTCAACCATTTTTCTAGAGTATCCACATCTATTTGTACTTCAAATAAGGGGATATCAAAATTGACTTGTACCTTGAAGGGTGTCACACCTCTGCAATGGTTTCTTGTTGAAGATGCCTCGATCACCTTTGGTAGTCCTCGAAGGATCTGAGCGAAGTTTTCCATCATCTCATTCCTCTGTCGCATGAGGGATTACTTGAGAAATGTATTGAAAGGATATCCTTCTCCATCACATCTCTTTTATTTCGCCATGGGAGATCGCTTGGGCTGGAGAGAGTGGTTGTCCTCAAACGAAACTAGCTTGAGACCCAAATCTCTATACCTGACCTCACCAGGGACATTCTTTGAGAAACAACAAGGAGCACACTACTTTGATACCATTGATCCAGATTATGATGAGAATGAAATGAGATACAAAGGAAATATAGTAGAAACATAGAAATATAGTGAAACCCAACTTCTATTAATGAATAAAATAGCATAACATTGTAGAACACAAACTGGATAGAATGGGGTATCTTATCTATGAAGTGAAAGAGATGTTGACTACACTTCATTCGCAAAAATATTTACATCACAGTCCATTCCATCCTTAAAGGACCTCCTTCCTTTTGATTATATATGAGAGAGTGAGAGGAGAATAATTTCCATGATGCATGTGGGATAAATTAGTCTAAGTTTATAAAACACAATAGGCATGTAAAACACTAGGACACTTAACTACAGAGTTCTAATGGGATTTGGTGCATTAACATTGTAGGAATTGCATCACATTACAAATGAATATGGAATTACATTACATTCCCCATCAAAAGGGTGGATATCATGGTTTATCAAAACCATAGGCTCAGAAATGTTGATTCATTGGAGAATATGGATGGCCATCGACATCCACCTAGTCAAAAAATCCTCATCTTCAAAAATAAATGTGTTCTGGGCCAACCATACTCTCCACGCAACTAGAATTGGTAGAAATCTAAAATTCTTTAGTGAGGGGTATATAAAAAAATTGTGAAAGAAAACTGACAACATGTGCTTATTGCACAAAGGAACCAACCCCAGCTGACATTCAATCTCCTTCCAGACTTGATGTGTGAGCATACATTCTAGAAATAGATGAGAGTTCGATTCCATCGATTTTTTACATAGATAAAAAAGGATCGACCCTTGTTTACCCCTACACTTCAACATGTCCTAGGTAAACACCCGATCCTTAAGAACAAGCCAAAAAAAGAGAATTCCCTTCGCCGACCCTTTGATCTTTCATAAATTCTTATGCCACTAGAGTGCACTATCTTCTCTTATTGATATCATGGCTTGATATCCATATTTTGTTAAGTATTTCCCCCCCGATTTATTAAAGTACTATACCAGTTCATCCTCAATGCCCGATAGATGGATATGGGCCCTTTTAAGCTATGAAATGAATTGGGTCCAAACATGATGCCAATTGGAATTCAAATCTAGAGCCTCCACGTAAAGCCAACCTTGGTGCTATATGGACGAAGAAGTATCATCACCTATTTTATTCAAAGTGAAAACATCCAACTCCCAGAGAGAAACTAATAAATCCCCAGGGAGAAAAATACTTTCCCTACAACCAACAATGAAATTCGTCTTGATCCTCACTTATGTGTCAATGTTGACTTTCCAGGCCAATAATTTACCAATAATAGGAAAAGAAAGCATCATATCTTGCCATTGGTTAGAAGCATTAGTGGTGGATTTTTGTCTTTTCTGTATCCAATCTAGAATAGAAGCAGGAGAAATGTACTTGTTGACCATAATTTACCTCCAAAAAGTGTCCCGAGTTAAAAAACCCCACATATATTTGGTTTCCAGAGCACGACCAAACACCATGATATATTTTAATCCCCAACCTCCCAATTTCTTTGGCTTGGAAAGGATTTTCCAGTTTTCCAAATGAGATCCTATATATTCATAGCTTCCGTTCCACAAGTAATTAAAAAAATTATTTTGGATGCGACAGAGAGTCCCCTTCGGGATGAGAGCCAACAATTTCCAATACACATGAACTACTTCAATAACTAAATTTATAATAACTAACCTTCCACCTCGATAAATCCACCAGTTCACCAAAAGTTTATTCTTCTCTCAATTTGAGTGAGAAGCCAATTTCAATATACAATACCATATTTGTTTGGTTTGAGAACAAAGCCAAGGTATTTGAGCCCATCCCCCAATACTTGAAGGGGAAAATTTAAAAAGGTTGAGAAAATGAGCCTATTCTCCTCCTATAAGTTTGGGAGATAGATCACAGATTTGTTCACATTAATGAGCATTCATGTTTCATCACAAAATAGATTCAAAATGTTCTTCAATATTTTTCCTTAAGTTGCTACACAAAATCAAAATATTAGCACATCATCCACGAAAAGCAAGTGTGTAAGTATTTCATGTCACCCTAATCTAATCCTTTGAAAGGAATTCACTCTTTTGGCCATGGCAAGTGGACAATTAAGACCATCAAGTACTAACAAGAAAAGGTAATGTGATAGTGGGCATCCTTGCCTAAGACCATGAGCTAATTTAAAGAATGGTGATACCACACCATTAATTCAGACAACAAATGAAACCACTGTAACACAAGACATAATCCATTTAACCAATGGAAGACCAAATCCTATATGCAGTAGCAGGAGATGGAGATATAGACGATACACTCTATCATAAGATTTAGAAAGGTCCATTTTAATAACTGAAATAAGGCATTTGAGGATTTTAATAGAGTGTAAACTCTCTTGAGCCAAACCGATTGCTTCATGAATAATCCTACCTTTGAGAAATCTGAATTGTTTTGAGGAGATTATTTTGGAGAGAATGGGCTTGAGCCTAATCACAATGATCTTAGCATGATTTTATAAAGACAATTAAAAAGGGAAATATGTTGAAAGTCATCAAAGGTACCAAAGAAATCCAATTTAAGAATAACTGAAATGAAGGTAAAGGTTATACTATGTAGCATCTTACACGAAATATGAACTTCTTCTACCACTCCTAGCAGATCGACCCCAACAATATCAAAGAAATACTCAAAAAATTCAGTTGTCCATCCATCCAACCCTGGGATTTGATCTTTTATGAAGCTGAAAATGATCACATAAAGCTCCTCCTTGGTAACTTCTCTATACAAATCTTGATTTTCCTCATCTTCAATAAGTCTTGGAAATAGAGGAACTTTCTTTAAAATTTCCTCAAGATTGACCTTCTCCAATTCCTTGAACAACTCCTTGAAGTTCTCGACCCCCAAAGTAGCTAGATTAGAGAACCCTCTTTCCTTGTTTCCATGAATCCTTTAATTACCAAATGGTATTATATCTTTTCCTATGGTTGGAAATTTTTTGAAAAAACTTTTTATTTTGGTCACTTGCCCTGAACCATATGGACAGACTCTTAAGCCTCCAATCCTTTTCCTATTCCAGCAATAGGTTGTACTGATCGACTTCCAAGGATTGACAAAGCCTCCAAGTATAAAGGAGACCCCTGTCCCCATTGCATATGACCATAGATAACTTCAAGATCAAGATTAATTTATGAAGCTCTAGCTCATTTTCTTTCGTTTTTTCTCTAACCTAGAAGGATACCTTTTCTTTAAGCCTACGCAGGGTAGGGACAAATTGAGAACTATTAGAAACATTTGTATCCTCTTGAAAAATGGTCCAGTTTTACCAGATAAGGGTGTAAAAATCCTCCACTTCTTCCCACGAAGGATTATACTTGAAGGGTGCACCATTTTTCCATCCAAGCATCCCAACTCTAAAAATACAGGATAATGATAAGAACAACATATAATGCCCACCCATGAACGGTAAGAACCAATTACTTGGAGAAATAAATGATGTGCAAGAAAGCGATCAATTGTTTTTTATACTCCATCATCACCATTGCAATTATTGCTCCACGTTCGTTGTAATTGAACATGTTCAACATCAATCAAACTTGTCAATTCAAATTTATTGATGAAAAAACTTGCCAACTTGTCCTCATGGGTTGATGGCCACCATATTTCCTCCTACTAATTTTAAAATTTAGATCTCCTCCAATGATTAGATTATTAGACCTGATACACTTAAGTGCGAACAAACATGACCATAATGCCTCCTTCCCTTTGTAAGGACCATAAATATTGAGAAGGGAAATGGTTCTATCCGATTCCTTGTAGAAAATCTCTATAAAAAGACCCGAGGAGATAGAGAAACAAATATAAGGAAATAGTTAGATGAAAAATGTGATAATTTCCCCCAAAAGACCTTCAAAATACACAACATAGAACCCCCAACTTGGGAACAAGTTTTCAATTCAAAGATAAGAGGTTAATTATGACCCATCAATTCCTGAATTAAAACAATATTGAGCCGATCCATGCCAACAAGTCTTCTCAGGGAGTTTTTTTGGCTCTCCCCTCAACCCCTCATATTGTCAAACATTATTTTCATGGGGACCCCACCTTCGAGGAAAATTCATCACTAAGGACACCAAATATAAGTCTTTTTTTTCCTTGTGACACTTCACAGGAAGCACTCTCTTGTGCATGTTTTAGATTATACTTGAGCCCTAATTTATTCTGACTAGACTCCTTACAGACTTCAAACCTCAAACCCCCCGAGAGAACTTGACTATGAACAGAGGCCTGAGGCATTGAAAAATATGGGTCCCTACTAGAAGAGACAAAAGGGGAACCCAAATAGGATGATTTGTGGATTTTGGAAGGGTTTTGAAGTAAGCAATTAGTGTCCATTTTTAAATATACAACAAAGGATCCAATTTCCTGACACTCGAGAGTGACTGAATGCGATACTATTCCCACATAATTGCATGAAATAGACTCACCCCCACGCTTGGAATAGTATTACTCAACTCAGGAATATTATTATTCAATAGAGCAGGACAAGATTTGAAACTTGGATTTAAAGTGTATATTTTCTTACCCAAATCCCAGGTGGTCGTCTCACTATAAGTATAAAGAGACTCTAACTTACTCCATTTTGAGGGAAATAAATCTAGATCATCTCCAAGTATGTCCATTTATGTACAACCCTCCTCTTTGCTTGGAGATGCAACATGCACTTGAATATGAATCTCACCAATACAAATGTCATTTTGCACATGCAACTTCTTTATACTTGAATGTTGACCAGTAGTCCCCCCTACATCGAACTCATGTGGGGAGTGGGCCTTCTCAGGTGTCCCTTCCATAGGCAAGGTAATTGATCTAATTGAGTTATCTTCCATAACTAGTCTTGCATCCCCCTGATATTTTGTATGGAAAGCGAATTCACAGTCAACAAGGATGTGACCCACCTGGTGACAATGCGAACAATGAAAAAACACATTGAGATAATATAAAGGCTAAGTGTAGGAATTATCCCCAATCACCATTTCCATCGATTCATACAGTCCATGTCATGGATCCATGGATATGAGGATTTGTGCCATTGATCTAAAATTATAGGTTTTATAACTTACATTTGAAGTAATGAAAGTTCCCAAGACTTCTCCAATAGTCTTTAACCCATAGTCCATCCATAACTCAAGAGGCAAGTTTGGAAGTTTAATCCAGGTGGGAATACTAGTTAAAACTTCTTCCCTGGAATTAAATAGAAGATTTCAGGGTTTTTCATAAAGAATATGTTGGTCCCAATACCAACAACCCACCAGAATAGCCTCTGCATCCTCCTTTGAGCGAAAAATAAATCCTATCCATCCTTGAAAAAGTAAATAAAATATCAGGGCAGAGCCAAGTTCCAAAACCCAATTCGTCTCCATCCAAGTGATTAAGAAACCCACTAACATTCATTTCTCACAAAAATTCCCGACTAAAGCTTGACCCTCCAACTCTGAAATTTGGGTGACTCTCAAATATTCCCCCACAACCAAGGAGACACCACCACCATGGGATTTCATGAATTTTCTTCATTTTTGGATAGGTATCTTGTGGATACATGTCTCGCCACTACCTTGAAGTTCATACATATCAATTTTGTTGTCGATGAACCCTACTAGAAGACCATCTCTAAGACTCTACTCATTACAGACAAGAGGACTCGATGGAGAAAAATCCTTCGAAGAAGAAACTGGAACATTTGTGCCTTAGGATTCAGGATGATCCACTAAATCCACTTGTTGAGGTTCTTCAATTATTGTCATTAGAGTTGGATAGAAATCTCCCAAAATAAATTCAAGGCTATCTGACTTGAGCTTAGCATGCAAACTATCAACCTCCAAGAACGGGGCACTAGCAGGGTTAATGATCAGGTTAGAGAAGATCATGTCCTCTGAGATCGAATCTTCTTAATAGTCAACCAAAGGCATATACTAATCCATTTATTCTATCAAAACACCAAACCGAAGGCCACTTGTCACCCTAGCCTAGCCAAACACTGCAAAAACCCTGCAAACCTATCCCCATTGATCTCCCTTCTCGATACGAACTTCCCCCAACCCACATAAAAAATCTCTCTCTCTCTCTCTC
>SNQJ01S0208723.1:0-13258 GCA_010110895.2 Picea sitchensis | reverse complement strand
CCGGAATCAAGCAAGCATCTTTCGACGGCTGAGATTACAGCGCCCGGATCAATGACGCTCGGACAACCCCATCCTTCTCAGTCGCTCTAGGTTTAACTGGCGTGGGCCCTTCTCTCATCATGTCATCCTCCTTTCCACCCTTGTCCTGCTGCTGCGTGTCATCCATCCACCTCCCCTCTTTGGTCCACATGGTCCTCCCTCCTTCTCATCCTCCACTTGCCGCTTTCCATGTGTCCCGCTCTTTTCCACGTCAGCCCCTCACCAAAAGGCGAGTTCATTATCTCTCATATTCCCTCCTTCCTCCTGAGGTCTTTCACCATGAACCATCCTCTGTCACCCTTCGCACACCTCGCCACTTCTTCCACGCCCTCACAGTTTCGGCCCCATCACTCCATTCTCGTGCCCCACCCTCCGTGTTGGCCTCCACGCATATCCTTTGAGCCAGTCGGTTATTCCAGGTGGCGGCAGGTGAGGTCCTCCACGTCCTGAAGGTGCCGAGTTGGACGGGCTATCCTCGATCTCAGTGAAGAAGTTATTGAAGCGGTTGGTGGTGGTTAGATATCACCTCCGCCATAATGGGAAAGCACGACCATGAATTAAAGGCACGTCGATTCGCCGTTGGAACTGTCAAAGAACTAGATTCCGTCTGACTTAAGTTGCACGACCCTTTAGAGGTTGACTGTCAGAAGCCATGCAGACGCAAAGATTTCAATTCATTGTCTTGGTTCCATTGCTGATTGATTGTTCTGAGTATATGTAGGCGTTTTCGCCATTTTTGTATCTATAAATGGTAGAGCTAAGCTCCCGACTATAAAGTTTCAGCAAATATTCTGGTTTCCTGGTTATGCCTCTGTGTTTGAGATTTCTTGGTTTATGAAAAACAGTTTTCCTTTTTCCATCTATGTTCCATATCATACCAGGGAGTCCACATTTGAAGGATTCGCGTGGATTGAACAATCTTGTTATGATAAAGGATTTGTTATGACATTGTTGTTCCCTCTGGTCCTCTGTGTTTGAATGTAAAAGGATTTTGCATTTGGATGCTTTCTTCTCCAGTCTGTTATAAACCAGATGTTTGTGATAGACCTTCGCACTCTTCTAATGCAAGTATTCCCCCTACTCACCCTTTACTACGACTCATTGTTTGAAGTTTATCAAGACCTCACTCGTCCACGCATGCATGGCCTAGTTTCTGAGTTGATACGATATCGTTTCTGAGTTTTCCTCCATCTGATCACCCTTTAAAAAAAATCGTGACATTAAACTGATGGGCGTCGGGCTCTACTCCTGCAAGCAATCCAGGAGTGACTTCCAACTCCAACACTTGGTGTAGAGTAACAATGGGCATCGTTGCCCTGGATTGTTGACTATATAATCCCCTAGACCCCTGGATGCAAAGAAAAAAACAAGTGGGAGAATGTTGGGTGTGTGTTATATTCTTTGCATGTGTATGTGTGGGTGTGTCAGATACGACAACTGCATCTGATGATCCCTTCACCTAGAGCTCTGTCGTGTGCATCGGGCGCTTTCCTAGAGGGGTCCCAGGGGGGTTTTTGCTATTTTTAGCGGATTTGTAAATTAATCCCGGATTAAGGGATTAGGGTTTTGGTATCTACGAAATACCTAAAAACATTGTATATATTGTATGGCGAATGGTGAAATTCGATATAATGAATAGAAGAAAAGTTTTCCCAGTTGAGGGTTTCCGGTATAAAATCTCTGTGTATTTTGTGTATGAGCCATTGATTAATTTATGTATTCCTTAAGAATCTATATGCATTGCTTTACTTCGCAGGTTTAAAACTTACAAATTTGTAGTAATTATAATATTCATCCATTGTATTCAAAACTATTGTCATAGGTTAGTGGAGTCTGTTTAGATTGTTGCAGCATATTTCATTTTTCATAAAAAAAAAGTTTAATAATGAGTAAATTCACGACAACGAACATAACTCATTAACAGTCCCTTTATTTTTAAGGGACATACTATCAAACAATCATTAAATTTACATATCAAATGTCAATAAAACAAATTCAAAAAATAATCGATAGAAAGGTAACAAAATTCATGACAAGTTTTGGTTTTATTGTAAAGTGAAATTCTAAATAAAAAAATTACTTTTGTTTTTCGGAAGTTGAGAAACTTATGAAAATATTTCTTATTTTCTCAAAAAAACAAAGAAAATAGACACCTAGATTCATGATTTTATCGAGACCCTTTGTAAAATTAAAGAGGCATCTCTCAAGATGAATAAAGCTAGTATGATATTGTAGTGGTACCCTTTGGTATAACAAATTCACCTGTGACATTTATGTGTCTAATGAACAATGTGTTGAGGAAATATTTGGATAAGTTTGTGATTGTGTTCATAGATGACATCTTGATTTATTCAAAGACCATAGAGGAGAATGAAGAGAACTTAAGAATGGTTTTACAAGCACTAAGAGAACATAAACTATACACAAAATTTAATAAATGTCAATTATATTGTGATAACGTGCAATATTTAAGACATGTGATTTCAAGATAAGGGATTTCAGTTGACCCTGAAAAGGTCAAAGCCATTGTAGATTGGTTGGTTCCAAAGGATGTCTACGATGTGTGATCCTTTATGGGTATTAAAGGATATTATCATAGGTTTATTGAGGGGTTTTCAAAGTTATATTTTCCAATAATATCTTTATAGAAAAAGGGAATCATATTTAAATGGATTGAGAAGTGTCAGGAAAGCTTTGAAAAACTAAAACAATTATTAACCACTGCACCTATTTTAAGGGTAGAAGATCCACATAAAGACTTTGTTGTGTATACATATGCTTCAAAGGAAGGATTATGGGGATTATTAATGTAGGATGGGTATGTAAATGCATATGAATCATAGAAACTAAAGTCTCATGAAGAAAAGTATGCACCTCATGATTCAGAATTTAGTGTTATTGTGCATGCTCTAGAACTGTGGTGACATTATCTATTAGGAAATAAGTTTTTGTTGAAAACAAAGTATGTTATTATTAAACACTTTTTCAACCTGTAACATATCCCCTTCATACAGAGACATAAGTGGGTAATTACAATGAAATAACAATATTTGTTTTGTGTGTTTATGAAAATTCCAATACAACAATTGCATAAATAATGCAATCCAATATATGCACATTTAGTAACATAAAAGTTCTCTAATTGAATTTAAATCATCATGATAGTTTAAAAAAAGTTTAATATAACGCTTTAACATTTCAATAATCCTAACATGTTACATTACAACATCACTTAATTTCAAGATTCATTTGATTGATTTTGACCATTTAAGGTCTCAGGACTAGCGACTGTTCTGAGATACAAGAACGTATCTATTCCCAAAAAAATCCTAGTTTAATTTCAATTCCACAAGTAAGGATATTAATCAAGGTTAAATATCACAAAAAAAATGCATCATTTATGTAACAATCACTTTCTATCAATATAATGTAAGAGACTACCACAACCAGATTTTATATAAAGAGGGAATCCATTAAGATGACTAATTTACATGGTACGATAATTGCATAAGTAAAACAATAAAGATAGGTGGTAACCATAGTAATAACTCTATTAAATCAACATCTCGTTATTCTTAATTTAAAATGCAACAATGTATTGTTACCCATACTATTAAAAGAATATACCCAAGGCAATCCTCTTAAAATAGCAAGTCTTCTTTTTAATAGTTTCAGGATCTACTTAAATTGAAATTTGACCACTAAAAATAATTATTTACGCATCATCTAGACAATTTCCTTCTCTTAAAAGAATACAATAATATATATATATATATATATATAGTATTCCTCATCTAGTCAACATACCACAATAATTACATAGATTTCCTTTAATAATTTCATAACCAAACTTAACCTACGATCTAACTAAGAATAAACATTTACACAAAAACTTTAGTACTAGTGCAATTTATTACTCACAAACATTCCATTCCAAACATTCTTTGAAATAAGTAAGGGAGTCTTCCTTCTACATTTATAACATTTAAATTTCATTAGGACCAAGTTCTATTAGCTCTTTGTTATAGAGTTATATGTGTATCATTATAATTCTAGCAATATTTAACTAGTATGCAAGGTGTGACATTCTTAAGATGTCGATTATCATCATTAAAAAGGTTGTCAATTTAAAGGTTTACTAAATTCTAGTTAAATTTTAGTCTTGAGGTTTATGTTGTTGTTTAGGCAACTTCGTTTGCACTTACTAATAACTACAACTCCTTGGAAGGTTTGAAGGATATTAGAAAGACTCGATTAAGAACTATTAAAACTTCAAAGTTTTCCATTAAATTAAGCCGATCATCCTTCTTATAAAGGCTTAGATGTAAATAAGGCAATACCTTGTCGAGCAGAATTTTTGAGACAATCACTAAATTCACATATGCTCTGAGGAACGTATTCAAAATCTAGATAAAGAAACAACTGGAGCTCTGGAAGATCTAAAACAATAAAGAAGAAACATTACCTAAGGCACGTACATGTGGAAAAACTGTACCTTTTAGCTTTAGAATTTGCAAAAAGGGATGAAAAGTCTGCATAGGGAAATAGAAAAAGGACTTATGTGAAAGATTGCATAGGGTGAGGCAAATATTGTTATAATAGATGCCCCCTAATGTGTGAGGTCATAGGAGTATCTATGATGGTCGAAATACATTATAAAAACCCAGAAGTGGAGTGATGGGGAACCAACTAGAAGAACTAGTTGCTCATTACATTCTGCACTGACTTTGCATACATGGCTGCCAATTTGAACTACAATTCAAATCCATGTGAAAATATACCAAACAACTGTATGTGGCCATGAATAGGTAAATACAAATGCGGTTGCATGCCAAAGGATGTCATAGTCACAAACAAGGCCTAGTAGAACCAGTCTCAAAATCAATCTAAAGATATCTGTATATAATGGAGTACAATCTGATCTCCCATGATCAATGAAGTCATATAGGTACAGATCCAATGAAAAGGAAGCAACAACTCAAGAATGTTGCGGCCACATACTGATGTATTCAAGTCTTCTACACAATCCTCCAAAGGTGCAAGTATACATTATGTGAATAAAGGATTTGAGTTCGAACACAATGAGACATCCTTTGATTACCGATCATTGAGGTATACCATTAACAAACGTGAGATAGACTACCAATAATGGAAGTATGTATCAAGGCACCAAGTACATTTTTACAAGTGTGAATAAAGGAGTCGAGGTCGAACACTTGAAGAATCCATTGATCATGAGACATTGATGTATTCCCAACTGTCTATGGCGAGAGAACCTTCCACTAATAACTGCAAGCCTCAAGGTACTCATAAGACTCTAGGTCTCGTTTCTAGAATAGATGAGCTGAATTTGATGGAAGGAGACCCACTAAAAGGAGAGCATTAAGGCATCTCTCATCATTCAACACAAGGAACAAAGTAGTAGCTTCATGATTTGGAGGAAATCAGACAAAGAACATGTTCACAAACCAGTGATCTTGTGCATCTTTCGCGTGTCCCAAGTGCAAGTGATACATGAAAAAGACCCTCTGAATAGCAGCCAATGAGGAAAATTTTCAACAAACGCGAGGAAACCACCAATAAGGCTAATGGCATACAAGACACTACATGAATCCCAATGTGTGAATAGATGTAATGTCGTCGAACATAAGGGAAACAACCTAAACAATGACCAATGATGAAATGTCGACTGTTGGGTTCAAGGTTACCTAACAATGATGAAAGTAGGACTAGGGTGCATGATAGGACTACAATATCATGTGATTCTGAGACAAACTGAGGGTATGGCTAACATGCAAAGTCAAGAGTTCTAAGGAATGGCTGACACAGGTCAATAGACTTCCTTTGAACATGAGCATGAGACATATGGAGCACTCCGGTAGCATAGACTCAATGATGAAAGCATTATATGCAAGAGGCATCAATGAAATTCTCCATAGGGACTAGAAGAGTAACCAATCGGTAGATAAACGCTTTGTAATGAGCTCAACTTCTTAAGGCCATGATAAACCCAAAATTATGATGACAAATGGACTCAATAACTTTGTTCTCTGTTCAAATGTGACACGACTGCTGCTAATACAAGATAATATTCCCTTCCCGCCCATATTTTTTTTTTTCATAGACAAATGAATGTTACGATACGGAGGGGGAAATGAGTGTCGCAAGTAAGTAAAATCAGTTCCATCAGTAGAACGTACCTATTTTCAATGCAAGGACGTGCATGCGGGAGATGGACACTCGGGGGAATGTTCCCTCCTTGGTATAGGGTGTCAAATTGCGACGGATATAAACGAGGCTCTTCTTGGTTGAGGATGAAAAACTATTGAGGCAAATGGTTTATAACACAAAGAGAGAACCGACTATAGGCTCAATACTGCAAAAAAGGGCATGAGATGAAATCACAACTTAACACCAAAAAATGTCCTTTTTCATGATCTTTAGTCTACTTGGTGTGAAAAAGGGATAAACTTGTACCAAAATAGATATCCTTTCAAATCTAATTTACGAGTGTGAAAGAGACAAGCTTACTCAGAAATATTTCCGCATTTTGAAAATGAGTCGGAAAAGAGCTTAACCAAGACTCACGGCCTTTCAAGTCCAATTAACGAGTGTGAAAGGGACTACCACAACTAGATTTTATAACAACAACTGAAAGAGATGAGAATTATAGAAAAATTCAAGAATATTGTCAAAATAGTAAGTCAAATGGGGAAGAAACAAAGTTCATTTCTAATCAGGAAGATTTGGTTATGTACAAAAACAAAATTTATGTTCCAAACAACCAAAAACTGAAGAATTAAATATTAATGGAAATACATAAGAAGCCTTATTATGGACACTCGGGTTATCAAACGACCATCATAGCCCTAAAGAAAGAACATTTTTTGTCAGGAGTGAAATCATAAGTGGCATAATATTGTTACGAGGAAAATCTCTCTATGGATAGGGGTAAACCACAACAGACGGAAATGACTGCATAAATCAACTATATTCTTAAGTATGCTATATAAAGAAATATGCTAGTAAGACAACATAAAAGACCTACCTTGTCTAGATGTTCGATGAAGTCCACTGTTGAGCACTTGATCCAAAGCAATATACCTGCAACTAGTCCTCAACAACCAAGCAACTCAAATATATGGTGGTAATATACAATGTTATCATATTTAATAGCATAATCCATTAATATACATAACAAATATGCCCATGGAATAATAATTCAAATATTTGCAATATATCAATTAGATAAGAAAAGAGTATTTCTATTAATATATGATCAACAAAGGCAAGCTCATAGAAGAGAGACAATAGAGTTTTCAATCAATAAGGAAAGAGCTTGGGGTATGAACACTATGTACAAACTTAAAGGAAAAAGGGATGCAGACTCAATATGAAATGAATAATTTCCCCAGAGTAAATTTTATCTCAAAGTTGAATTCTTTCTCCTCCTTTACATAGCTCAGAATTGACCCATTTTTATCCTTCAAATGGAACTGAAGGGCCGATTCAGAATGTTTCAAGGATATGGAAGGCCAAGGATCATAGATCTCATGTTGTGACATGGAAACCTGACACCATTTTTCACTTTTGGGCACAAATACCAATGTAGGTGGGTTGTAGTGGTGCAACCTGCATATACGCATGATGTATAGTAGGCAAGGCACGTACATGTGGAAAAAATGTATTTTTTATCTCTGGAATTTGCAAAAAGGGATGAAAAGTCTGCATAGGGAAATGGAAAAAGGACTTCTGTGCAAGATTTCATAGGGTGAGGCAAATATTTCTATAATAGATGCCCCCTAATGTGTGAGGTCAGAGGAGTATCTATGATGGCCAAAATACATTATAAAAACCCAGAAGTGGAGTGATGGGGAACCAACTGGAAGAACTAGTTTCTCATTACATTCTGCACTGACTTTGCATACATGATTGCCAATTTAAATTACAATTCAAATGCACGTGAAAATATACCAAACAACTTTCTGTGGCCATGAATAGGTAAATACAAATGCGATTACATGCCAAAGGTTGTCATAGTCACAAACAAGGCCCAGTAGAACCCGTCTCAAAATCAATCTAAAGATATTTGTATACAATGGAGTACAATCTGATCTCCCATGATCACTGAAGTCATATAGGTACTGATCCAATGAAAAGGAAGCAACAACTCAGGAATGTTACAGCCACATAATGATGTATTCAAGTCTTCTACACAATCCTCCAAAGGTGAAAGTCTAAATTATGTTAATAAAGGATTTGAGTTCGAACACAATGAGACATCGTTTGATTACCGATCATTGAGGTACACCGTTAACAAACACAATATAGACTACCAATAATGAAAGTAGGTATCAAGGCACCAAGTACATTCTTACAAGTGTGAATAAAGGAGTCAGGGTCAAACACTTGAAGAATCCATTGATCAAGAGACATTGATGTATTCTGAACTGTCTATGGTGAGAGAACCTTCCACTAATGGCTGTAAGCCTCAAGGTACTCATAAGATTCTAGGTCTTGTTTCCAGAATAGATGAGCTGCATTTGATGGAAGGAGACCCACTGAAAAGAGAGCATTAAGGCATCTCTCATCATTCAACACAAGGAACAAAGCAATAGCTTCATGATTTGGAGGAAATCAGATGAAGAACATGCTCACGAACCAATGATCCTGTGTGTCTTTCACGTGTGCCAAGTGCAAGCGATACACGAAAAAGACCCTTTGAATAGAAACCAATGAGGAAAATTGTCGATAAAGGTGAGGAAACCACCAATAAGGCTAATGGAATCCAATACACTACATGAATCCCAATGTGTGAATAGATATATTACCGTCGAACACAAGGGAAACCACCCAGTCAACGACCAATGATGAAATGTCGACTATTGGGTTCAAGGTTACCTACCAATGATGAAAGAAGGACCAAGGTGCATGATAGGACTACAATATCATGTGATTCTGAGACAAACTGAGGGTATGGCTGACATGCAAAGTCAAGAGTTCTGAGGAATGGATGACACAGGTCAAAATACTTCCTTTGAACATGAGCATGAGACATATGGAGCACTCTGGTAGCATAGACTTAATGATGAAACCATTATATGCAGGAGGCATCAATGAAATTCTCCATAGGCACTGGAAGAGTAACCAGTTGGTAGATAAACTCTCTGTAATGAGCTCATCTTCTTAAGGCCATGATAAACCCAAAATTATGATGACAAATGGACTCAATAACTTTGTTCTCTATTCAAAGGCGACACAACTGCTGCCAATATAATATAATATTCCCTTCCCGCCCATCTTTTTTTGTTTTTTCATAGACAAATGAATGCTATGATACAGAGGAGGAAACAAGTGTCGCAAGTAAGTAAAACTAGTTCCATCAGTTGAACGCACCTATTTTCAATGCAAGGATGTGCATGCGGGAGATAGACACTCGGGGGAATGTTCCCTCCTTGGTATAGGGTTTCAAATTGCAACGGATATAAATGAGGCTCTTCTTGGTTGAGGATGAAAAAATGTCGAGGCAAATTGTTTATAACGCAAAGAGAGAACCGACTATAGGCTCAATACTGCAAGAAAGGGCATGAGATGCAATCACAGCTTAACGCCAAAAAATGTCCTTTTTCATGATCTTTAGTCTACTTGGTGTGAAAAAGGGATAAACTTGTACCAAAATATACGTCCTTTCAAATCCAATTTACGAGTGTGAAAGAGACAAGTTTACTCGGAAATATTTTTTTGTTTTGAAAAATGATTCAGAAAAGATCTTAACCAAGACTCATGACCTTTCAAGTCCAATTAACAAGTGTGAAAGGGAAAAATTCACTTGGAAATATTTTATCTTTTTAGACAAGTTGGAAAAGAGATTAAATCAGACTCGTTGAGAGGTTTCTAGGCAGGATGTCATAGGGGAGGCCAAGGCTCCCATGTTGGACTTCTATGGAATGTCAGTATCTTACGAATAGTTGAAATAAGCTTGTGAAAACCCAAAGCTCTCCAAGTCGAGGAGAATAAAGTGCTAGCAGAGTTTATTGTTTCCGTTATATATCGGATAATGTCTCTTACTGGAAAGGACATAGGGGGGGCATTGGATACCCCACAAGATCATCCCTGTAACATCCCCAACCACCAACAGGCCGAGCAAGAACACTACTTGGGCACTTCACTTAGCTCTGATACCAAAATGTAATGTCCCCAACCACCAACAAACCGTGAAACGCCGTAGAGGAACATACATATATATAACATGCATTTCTAATGAATTTAAAACAAATAAAATAGAGTTACTGCTACCATATAGACTCAAATGGAATTGACAGTAATTCCTATATGCAATGGACCACATGATAAAATTTCAAGAATCACAGGCATGTATAACATACACAATTAAGAAAGGAAATGATACTTATCTTTTAACTAGAGAAAAACCACCAATTGCATGTAGACCTTCCACGAACCTCACAGCCTTAGACCACACTGCTCATCACTCTCAGTAGTGGGTCACCCCTGAGATTGGACTAAACTCCATCGAGCAAGGGATTCCCAGGCTAGGCAAGGTCAATAGGAAAGTCACATAGTATAAGAGGAAGGATTCTTTCCTAGGATCCAATTACGCCCACTGTTCACACACTCTCATTCCCCACATGCATGTCCCACCCCAGGAGTATACACCTTCACTGTCACACAGTCCATCAAGTCCTCCACTTCCGTTACCTTGGGCTTTAGCAATAGGTTGGACCAGAATTATCATAGCTTTGTAGAAGCTACAAGACTCCCTCCAGGAGAACTCAGTTCCTCAACACACTCTCTCACCTAGAGAGAGTTTCTCATAGGCCTGACAACCTGCTTCTTCAACCCACAAAAACCTCTCTCACTTGGAGAGATAATTGCTCACAGGCCTGACAACCTGCCTCTTCAACCACGGGCTTGGAAACCCACTTCCTCTTCAAACCACAATATCTAAGTTGGGTAAGGAAAGGGATGGCTCAGTAAATTACAGAGGTGCAAAAATGGCCACGGGTTCAACAATAGAAGAAATGGCTAGTTGTGTTCTTTCTCAGTGCGTGAATGACCTCATGAGGAGAGATGGGGCAGACTGGTCTCTCCTAGTGAAGATGGTGAAAGCCCAAAATTGTATGTGCGTGAACCTCCCTGTGTGAGTGAGTGCGCGCCCCCCCTCCCCAAAAATAATTTCCCCCTTAAGAATGCATGTGCCTAAGCCGACACCTATCACTCATGAAGCACATTCCTTCCCTTTGGAAATCACCTATCCTCCCCAAGGAACTTAGGATAAAAACATATCCTTCTAAACAAATTTTGGAATAATAATAAACTATTATTCTCTTGGACTTAATCCCTTAGGATTATCCCCTCTTTCCAACCTCTCAGCCCCCTCTCCCTTACCCAGCCTAATGGATCTTAGTCCCCCATTCTCTTTTATCGTGGTCAGTCTACACGCAACGATGTTTTTATATTAATAATATGAATATTTACATGTACAAAAAATGCTCCTCACCTTTAACACCTAGGCTCTCCGACCTACTAACACATAAGCCTACTAGCTTATAATTACTCAGCTCTTCATGGTCGGTCTGCACATAGCGATGTTTATATTTTATTAATGATCTGCATAGTTACATATACAAAATCGGGCTCTTGTCCTTTAACACTTAGGATCTCCGTCCTAATAAACAAATAAGCCCACCAGCTTATCAACACTCGACTCAGAAGCCTACAAAACATGTTTACAATTTATAAATACAACTGGGGCTCATCCTTGGGGATATTACAATCCCCTCCACTTATTTTTTCACTGTCCTCGGTGCAACTCATTTACACAACATTGACAAGATTTTCAAAATATTCAAAAAGATGTGGGTATTCTTCTGGCATAGTATCCTCATGCTCCCATGTCATGTCCTTAGGACTGTACCAGGTCCACTGGACCTTTACAAGCCCTATGTCTTGATTCCATAGATGTTTTCTCTTCCAGTCTAATATGCACACCAGATGCACTTGCAATACGCCTTCTTGCTCCACCTGAATCACATTCCAATCAATAACATGGTTAACATCAGGTATATATTTCTTAAGCAATGAAACATGAAACACATTATGTACAGTCATGGATGTAGGAAATGCAAACATATATGCAACTGGTCCAATCCTTTCTAGGATTTCAAATGGCCCACAATATATGGCTGCCAACTTGGAACATTTTCCTAGCTTCGAGGAACTTCTGTTGGCTTTCACTTCCAATAAAACATGATCACCCACTTTAAACTCCCCGTGGGTCATGTTATTATCAGTATAACTTTTCTGCCTCTCTTGGGCAACCTTCAAATTCTGCTTAATCTTCAACATTTTCTCTTCCATTTCCTTAAGAAACTCTGGCCCAATCACTTCCCTATCAGTTGGGTTGTCCTTGATTATTGGCGTGTTTCACTTTCTGCTATAAATTGCTTCAAATGGGCTCATCTTCAATGATTCTTGATACCCATTGTTGTAGGCAAATTCTACCAAGTGTAGGTAGTCTGTCCATTTATATGGTTTTTCCATCACATACATCCTTAGCATATCTTCTATCATTTGGTTCACCCTCTCTATCTGCCTATCAGGCTCAGGATGATAAGAAGTTCTGAAGTTTAGATTTGTTCTGAACCCTTTCAATAACCCCTTCCATAACTTCAAGGTAAATTTTGGGTCTCTATCATACATAATTATTTTGGGAATACTGTGTGATCATGCTACTTCCCTCATATAGATATTGGTAACATTAGCTTCCTTGTGAGTAGTCTGCAATGGAATAAAATGGGAATATTTCGTAATCTTATCCACTACCACCATGATGTAATCTTGTTGATTATTTGTTCTGGGTAATCCTGTGATGAAATCCATTTTCACCACTTCCCACTTCCACTCAGGAATGGGCAATGGTTGTAGAAACCCTGTTGGGTGCCTATGTTCATCTTTGACCTTCTGACACTCCATACATCTAGAGATGTATTATGCAATCTACTTCTTCATACCTGGACAAAAGTAATGGCTCTTGAACGATGACACTTTTTTCTGATATCTAGGGTGCCCAACATAAGGCACATTATGCATTTCTTTCAAGATCATAATTCTCAATTCCTTGAAATTAGGTACATAAATTCTATTTTTGTACAGGAGTGTTCCATCAGCTTCCAATTTATAATATTCCACTTTCTATAGC
>SNQJ01S0208722.1:0-16023 GCA_010110895.2 Picea sitchensis | reverse complement strand
AACACTTGTATGCTTTCCTTGTACTTGAGTAACCAACAAGTACTCCTTTGTCCACCCGAGAGTCAAACTTTCCCATTCCACCATATTCTCTTTTGATATAGCATTTGCTTCCAAAAACTCTGAAGTGCTTTACATTTGTTGGTCTTCCTTTCCATAGTTCGTAAGGAGTTTTGTCGGTGTTGCTTCTGAGCATTACTCTGTTTTGAATGTGAACTATTGTATGCACTGCCTGTGTCCAAAAAATATCTGTCAATTTCAAATCCATTAACATTGTTCGAGCCATTTCCTGTACTGTCCTGTTCTTTATTTCAACAACTCCATTCTGTTGAGGTGTCCTAGTAATGGAGAATTGCCTTTTTATTCCATGAGTGTTGAAATAGTCCATAAACTCCTTTGAGATGAACTCTCCTCCATTATCAGATCTCAAGCATTTGATTGTTGAATCCATTTCATTTGATATAGAGGCAAAATTTTCATATATCAGGGTTTTCGGCACCTCTGTTCCTCCATATGCTCTACCGCTATTCTTGCCAGATAAGCTATTGTGTCGCGAGATCACCAGGCAGAATGTGCTTAGCAGAATAAGCAAAGAGCTCAAAGGAGTATCAAAAAAGGTATGGCCACCCTTCCCCATTCATATTGGTGCATATTCCTTGTTAGATTTTGGCCATGCCAAAGCTGAGGCTACGGTTTTAGAAGAAATGAAGTTGGTGGATATTGAGTTCAAGAAGCACGACCATAGTAAGATTGTGATAAATCACCTGGCGAAATGTGGCCTGAAGAGATATGAACACGAGGATTCCCCTCATGATGAAATATTCTCGGGTGCGAGGTCCTACTCTGAAGTCCTAAGTCGGAATCAAGCCCTACCACCCGGAGATATGGCCAATTTCTTTAAATTCCAGGAGCACCGACGGAGTTGTCTCCCACAAATTTTACAAGGTGAAACCCCAAAGCTTCCGATTACACAGCAGACAAAAGCCAAAGGTTCAAAGGACTCAGGTCCTAACAAGGAGAAGAACCAAGAGAAAACAAGTGAGGCTGGAACATCAGAGCGAGGAGCTGAAATCCCCTACCAACAGGAAGGAAACCCCGAAAAGGGTATGCCAGGCAAGCAGGTCCAAGGACAAGTAGATATACCCTCGCAAGGGTCGGGTGACTCACTATCGCTCATGTCGAACAAGCCAACCATAGATGTTACCCCGAAACAACCATCCAAGGAAATTGGCAGTCTGATTGCTATTATCACACCCTTACAATTCATAAAGGGGAATCCTGATGCGGGGTGGATTTTCAATGAAGCAACTAACGCCCATTTATGTAGAGGAGTTGCCTCCTAACGAATTTTTCCTTGATAAAAAAAGGAAGGTCGTGGTGAGGGAAGAATTATATCAAAGAGAGGGCGTAGTGGCTAAAAAATTTAAAATCATGACAAATGGAAAGGCCATGAAAGAGGAAGAATTCACATATGAGATAGCAGGAACACTAGGGGCTTATGCTACAACCAATCAGTACTCAGTTGGAACTTTGAAGGCCCAGTTGAAACGAAAGAACCTCTCGATCAGTAAGTTGGAAGCTAAAGTGGCTACTGCTAAAGCAAATGTCAGGGATGAGGTGAGAAAAAGCCTCGAGCAAGCCCGAATAGTCGATCTATAGGAGATCGAGAAACTTAGATCCGACCTTGAGCAGGTGCGTCAGTTGGCGCAAATTAGCCAAACCTAGGTAAGCCAGCAGGGGCAACAAATTATAGAGTTACAATCGAAATTGGATGTTGCCGAGAATCAGGTTTTAGACATAAAAATGTTCATATCCCAAGCTGCCGAAATCCGACAGAAGGTATTAACGGCTCAACAAGACTTGCTTGTAAAAGTGGGAACCATTCAAAACCACTTTCAGACGATGGATCAAGTGTTAGAAAATATTTCTTTGAGAGAAAGAGAAGTCGAGGTAGCTTAGGTTGCTTTCTAAGACGTTGTTATAGCTACGACGAAGATAGAGATGGTCGGCAACTCCAAATTATCAATCACAGAACAAACTAGAGGGAATATCTTGCTGAAGGTCTGGGAGTAGAATATATCAGAAAGCAGAGGGAGAGCTAATGAAGTGATGAATTCTTGTGAGGAAACGTTTGCCTTGACAACTAAAAGTTTGCTAGACCTTGATAAGGAAGGCAGTGTTGGGACGCTAGGCAAAATCAATATAGTTAAACACCTGCTGGGCATCAAAGAAAACGTGGAGAAAGAGCAAGTGGAGATATCCCAGATAAGCCAGGTTGATATGGTCCAAGTGGACAAATGGCTAGTACAACGAAGTTTACAATTATGCTCTATCATCACAGAAGACCAACAAGTAGGGAAAAGGTTGCCATACTTGGCGAAGAGTTGTTACACCTTTGAGGCAAGCAACCAAGCAGAGCCTTCCAGGTTGATAGCCCAGTTGATGGAAAGGTGTGTCATTTGCATCGAGCAGGCAAAGGGGCAAGTTTCTGGTGCTAAATAATGGCAGATGACAACCCATTCTATTTCTTGAGCTAGAAGGGCAGAGAAATGAAGGTGCTTTGCCCTTATGAGGGAAGACAAAAGATGAGGAGATGAAACGCTCCATTTTTTCATTTGTAACTGATAAGTTTCCAGAATGATCGGAATTCTAAATGTTCAGAAGTTGTTTAAATATACATTGAGGAAAAGATAGAACCAGGGGGCTTTTTTTTTGGTGGTAGATTGTAACAGAGAAAGTTATTTTTAGCCAGGATTAATACAAAGCAAATTGAAGACTCCATATTCCTTCAAGATTGAGTTATGTGTTTTCCTCTGTTATTTCATGCTTCATGTCATTTTTTACATATACATCTTTAATGAATGTTTTAGCTGCAATTTAGTATAACTTCTACTATGGTGATCAGGTTCTAGTTATCTAGTTATTTACAGTTTTTCCTCTGTATTGGCTACTAGCAGGTACAAGACCTGTGAATTACTTAAATATTTACATTATATGCTTTCATCAAGGTATTCATTTCCTTTCTTCTTCTACTACAGTGTGGGATTCCTCTGAAATTGATGCCCCACATTGTTGACAACTCTATGTTTTCACACTCGGTTTCAAGATTTTAACTCAGTTACGGAAAACGACCTTCGATTTCATTAAACCCTTCGATTAGCTTCACTGAATTTTCCTCATATAATCTAAAATTGAAATAAGCACTTTAAAACATCAACCCTCTTTTAAAGCTCTGTTCTCCCCATGACTGTACCCATCGTAAGACAGCCCAACATCGAACCCAACCTACCGGATCTGGATCTGGAAGATCCTCAAATGACAAAATGGATGACATGGCCAGGATAATAAAAGAATTATCAAACAAACTCTCGAGAATGGAGCTAGATCAATCCAAAGCTGATCAATTCGTTAAGAGAGAATTCAGAAGAAATCCCAATCCTTAGTTTCAACCAAGACAAATTAAAAATGAAGACCAAAAGATCCAAGCACCTCTAAAAAATGAAAATTTTATTGGGGGAAATGATATGCAAGAGTTCAAAGACTTGGAAGAAGACGTAAACAACTTAGGCGATGACTCTATACAACCTCACTTGACGAAAGAAGATTATGAGAAGTCCCCAAACACTAAACAATCATCAGTTGAAGACAATAACCTAAACGGCGTTGATGATCCCGCTTATCAAGGAATGGATGACACCATAATGGCTGAGATCCAGCACAAATACAATATGAGTCCCAGAAACAAACCTGTGTCGACTGCGCAACCCAAGAAAATTTTGCCTAGGGGCGAAACATTCGAGCCCGTCTAGAAAGTGACCAAGATGCGAAATAACATAGGGGTAGACTCGCAAAATACCAACGTAAAAGGGGCAGAAACCCAAGCGAGAAGAACTAAGGCAGCTGAAACGCGGACACCCGAAACTAGAAACGCTGAAAATAAAGCAGTGCTACTAAATAAAATGGATAGGAAAGAGTCTGATGTTTCAACCAAGGAAACGAATAAATTTGTGGGAGTTTTCTGCCTAGAAAACTAGATAAAAAAGATCAAGATACCAATACCTTTGGTCGAGTTGGCAAAGAATCATGTGTACCGAAAACAAATAACCAAGATGATAATTTTTTCAGATCTATAGAGTCAGTCCGACGTGATAAATCTGGAAGATGACAAGCCTAATATCACTTTTGGTCCACATTTTGAAGGTGCCAGAGATACCGTCACCCCCTTCTATATTACCCTGAAAGTGCACGATCGGTTGTTGCATAATTGCATGCTGGACTCTGGGGCCTCTCATAACATAATGCCCAAATCTATTATGGATAGACTAGGCCTCGAAATCACTAGACCCTATGGAGATCTTTACTCGTTTGATTCAAGGAGAGTTAAGTGCATGAGCATGATCAAAGATTTAGTAGTCACCCTCGCCCAGATTCCGGTGAAAAATGTCCTAATGGATGTAGTTGTCACCGATATACCCCCAAAGTATGGTTTACTATTATCTAGATCTTACCAAGCTCGGGGGATCCCTTCAGTTGGATATGACCTATGCCACAATCCCTGTTTTTGGTGGACAATTCACACAGTTATACAGGGAAACACGGTTGGCATATACGGTAAGCGATCCACAGAATCCTAACAATTACCCTGTTTACATCACCGATCAAGACTTGGGAAATTGTATTCTATTTTTTGACGATACTGAAGATAATTGTACAGAAGAAAGTGACATCGATGAAATCAAAACCGAAAAGATAGCTAAAAATGTGTACAACACTGGAACTTGGAAAATGTTCTTTGATGGTGCTTCGTTGTGTGAAGGAGCAGGTGTGGGAGTGCTTTTCATAGCACCTGAAAATGAATTCATCGTTCCCTTCTCTTACAGGCTACAGTGGGACGTAGACTGCACAAACAACGTTTGTGAATATGAAGCTCTAGTCTTGGGACTGGAAGCTGCCAAGAAGCTAAACATAAAGAACTTAGAGGTCTATGGAGATGTTGAACTGATTGTGAAGCAGGTAAATCGGCAGTACCAGGCCAAGCACTCGAGACTGAGGTCCTACAAAAATTGCGCCTGGGATCTAATGGAAAATTTATTTTCATCGGTAAAGGTTCATTTCATCCCACGAGCTAAAAACCAGCAGGTCAATTCACTGGCCAAAGCAGCTTCGACTTTCGCACCCCCTACCACTTTCAAATTAAAATACCACATAGATGTAAGGCACAGACCATCCATACCAAACAACATACAACACTGGCAGGTTTTCGAAGATGACGAACATATCAGAAAGTTCCTGAAAATGGTGGATTATTTTTTCGAAACCCACATTGACCAGGAAAACCAAAATGATCATACCTGGATTACGCAGGAAGGGGAGGATCAAAACGACATGCCTCTGATGTCCACCTTGTAGCCCCAACCGAAGGAGGTCAAAGACTATGACATGGGCATCACCAAAGAGCCTAGGATAGTGAAGTTATCAAAGTACCCTCCTCCTCTGCACCCCCTTTCCAAACGAAGTTTCACCGAAGCAAACCGATGACTCCATGTACCCCTTCTCAGGCACTTGGTCTGTTGTCCTCCTCATCCCACAAGGAGACGAGATCCCTAGTTGGAGCCTATGTTGGAGCCGCCTTTCTCTAAATACATGAAATGTTATACTTAAGCCCAAAAAGGTTGGTTTTCGGGACTTCGTTTGTTTCACGTTTCTACCCCCTAAAGTCGCAGTATCCCGACGTGCGAAGTGGCGAAAACCTTCCTAATTTTAATCACCATTACTAAAAGACTAAGCAAGGCTTATCATCTCTTAGTACCTCGTACCCTCGCTCTCGGAAGTTACACGTTGAACGTTTCTCAGGCCTCCGACTTGCGAAGTCGCGAAGTTGTGTTAAAGTTACCCAGGTTAGTATCAAGAACAAGTCACTTTAAACCCTAGTTAGTCACTATCGCGATTTCGCAACTCGACGAGTGTTTCCCCAAAGGGAAGCACCTTCGTAACAACAATCCACAAAGTCGTGATTTTCTTTAATTAAGCATGGATTAATTAAAAGGCTTAAGTCAAATCACTTCTAATCAATTAACTCGCACCATCACGATTTCGGGTTTTTAAAGTTCAGTGGCTAGGAGCGAAAACACCCAATGTGGTAAGGGGTGAAAAGGGGATTAGCAACTAAGTGCACCAAATTGAAAGAACTAAACCAGATTAATTAGCGCCTTAAACAAACTTTAACACACGCGGTTTACGGATGAAGTCTTGAATGATCCTGCGTTTTTCAATGTTACGACTCGTCAATCATTTATGGCATTTATTTGAATTGCAGTGAGGTGACAGATAGTAAGATCTCATTTTTACTTCTAAATCTTTCTACTAAGCGATTTGACCGTTCTGTTGGCAAGGAAACCCATGGGCTTAAATGACCAAGATAAAGAGTTTTTCCTTCATTATTTCAGTTTTCATTCCTATTTGCGCGTAGAGCCATTTCACCAGGATAACCGTTGTTTGTGTTTTTCATTTTTTTTCGACAGGAGATCCAGTTGCAGGTTTCTCTATCATGGCTCCATGAAAAGCACCCAAGGCAGCTACCGAGAGTTCAGGTCAGGGTTCAGACGTTGTTTCCGATACCTCGCCCCGAAGTATTAATTCTGTCAAGACATGGTCATACGTTTCCAACATTCTGCAATACGAGTCGATAAACTTTTCGGATGATTCTAGCGACAACAAGAAGGATGACTTATCAACCAAATACAAAATTGTTGCTCAAGCAGAGATGCACAAAATAGCGGCGAGGCCCCAGCTTCTTCCCTATTGTGATATGATCAGGTGGGCGCTGGACCATGTGGACATCCCGACCAGGACGATTATCAGCGAACAGAAGGTAACGATTGGGATTTTCAGGCCAGAACATTTGCGGGCAATGTATAAATTGTCACCCACACCGAACCTTATTCACAATGTCGAAATTCTAGAAGGTTTCAAGAAGAAGGAGTGCGAGCAGTATGCAAAAATTTTATTCGATCTTATCAAATATTGGGTCTCACACCCCGCGAAATTCAGGGCTGACACTCACGGGATCTATTCAATCTCTTCCTTGGAGCCACAATCAAGTACATAGCGATGATGGCCTGCAGGTTGTATGGGAAGGAGGATAGTACCCATTTTTTCCTCCCATGGGTACCGCTCATTCATACAGTTGCTGAGGGTTTCTCCTTCGACTGGGCCAAACTGTTGTTTGACAGTCTGACCAATTGAATTACCGAATATCGAGCACAGAGGGCAAGTAAGAAAGAAACTTCGTTATTTATGTCTGCTTACATCATGGATGCCATCTGCTTCATGACACCCTTCCCACTAATGAACTAGAGCTAGGCTCCATCTAATATAGAGCCTATTCATGTCTACCACTCGAAGCTTTGGGAGGATAAAGCCAAAGAATTCATCTACGATATCTTCAACTGGGTAATGTTGCCATTGCATGTTGCCATCTTCGGCCAGCTGCCGCCCAAGATTTCGAATAACATCACAACCAACCTGAGAAGAGTGGCAGATTGGTATATAGAGGCGGAATTTTCATATATCAGGGTTTTTGGCACCTCTGTTCCTCCATATGCTCTACCGCTATTCTTTCCAAATAAGATATTGTGTCGCGAGATCGCCAGGCAGACTGTGCTCGGCGGAATAAGAAAAGAGCTCAAAGGAGTATCAAAAAAGCTATGTCCGCCCTTCCCCATTCATATTGGTGCATATTCCTTATTATATTTTGGCCATACCAAAGCCGAGGCTACGGTTTTAGAAGAAATGAAGCTGGTGGATATTGAGTTCAAGAAGCACGACCCTAGTAAGATTGTGAGCAATGATGTGGCGAGTTGTGGCCTGAAGAGATATGAACACGAGGATTCCCCTCATGATGAAATATTCTGGGGTGCGAGGTCCTACTCTGAAGTCCTCAAACCCTGCCACTTGGAGATATGGCTGATTTATTTAAATTCCAGGAGCACCGGCGGAGTTGTCTCCCCCAAATTTTACAGGGTGAAACCCCAAAGCTTCCGATTACACAGCAGACGGAAGCCAAAGGTTCAAAGGACTTGAGTCCTAACAAGGAGAAGAACCAAGAGAAAACAGGGGAGGCTGGAACCTCAGAGCGAGGAGCCAAAATCCCTTACCAACAGGAAGGAAACCCCGAAAAGGGAACGTCGGGCAAGCAGGTCCAAGGTTAAGCAGAGATACCCTCGCAAGGGTCGGGCGACTCACTATCGCTCATGTCAAACAAGTTGGCCACAGATGTTACCCCGAAACAACCATCCAAGGAAATCGGCAATCCGATTGATATTATCACACCCTTACAGTTCACAAAGGGGAATCCTAATGTGGGGTGGATTTTCAATGAAGCAACTGACACCCATTTCTTTAGAGGAGCTTCCTCCTAACGAATTTTTCTTTGATAAAAAAAGGAAGGCCGTGGTGAGGCAAGAATTATATCAAAGATAGGGTGTAGTGGCTAAAAAATTTAAAATCATGACAGATGGAAAGGTTGTGAAAGAGGAAGAATTCACAGACGAGATAGCAGGAACACTAGGGGCTTATGCTATAGCCAATCAATACTCAGTTGGAACTTTGAAGGCCCAATTGAAATGAAAGAACCTCTTGATCAGTAAGTTGGAAGCTAAAGTGGCTACTACTGAAGCAAATGCCAAGGATGAGGTGAGAAAAAGCATCGAGAAAGCCCGAATAGTCGATCTGCAGGAGATCAAGAAACTTAGATCCGACCTTGATCAAGTGCACCAGTCGGCGCAAATTAGCCAAATGCAGGTAAGCCAGCAGGGGAAACAAATTATAGAGTTACAATCGAAATTGGATGTTGCCGAGAATCAGGTTTTAGACATAAAAAATTTCATATCCCAAGCTGTCAAAATCCGACAAAAGGTATTAATGACTCAACAAAACTTGCTTGTAAAAGTGGGAACCATTCAAAACCAGTTTCAGACGATAGATCAAGTGTTAGAAAATATTTCTTTGAGAGAAAGAGAAGCCAGGGCAGCTCGGGTTGCTTTCCAAGATGTTGTTATAGCTATGGCGAAGATAGAGATGGTCAGCAACTCCAAATTATCCATCGTAGAACAAACTAGAGGGAATATCTTGTTGAAGGTCTTGGAGCAGAATATATCAGAAAGCAGGGGGGGAGCTAATGAAGTGATGAATTCTTGTGAGGAAACATTCGCCTTGATAACTAAAAGTTTGTTAGACCTTGATAAGGAAGGCAGTGCTGGGACGCTGGGCAAAATCAATATAGCTAAACACCTGCTGGACATCAAAGAAAACGTGGAGAAAGAGCAAGTGGAGATATCTCAAATAAGCCAGGTTGATATGGTCCAAGTGGACAAATGGCTAGTACAACCAAGTTTACAATTATGCTCTATCATCATGGAAGACCGACAAGTAGGGAAAAGGTTGCCACAATTGGCGAAGAGTTGTTACACCTTTGAGGCCAACAACCAAGCAGAGCCTTCCAGGTTGATAGCCTAGTTGATGGAAAGGTGTGTCATTTGCATCGAGCAGGCGAAGGGGCAGGTTTCTGGTGCTAAATAATGACAGATGTCAACCTGTTCTATTTCTGGAGCCGAAAGAGAAAAGAAAGGAAGGTGCTCCACCCTTATGAGGGAAGACAAAAGATGAGGAGATGAAACGCTCCATTTTTTCATTCGTAATTGACAAGTTTCGAGAACGATCAGAATTCTAAATGTTCAGAAGTTGTTTAAATATACATTGATGAAGAGATAGAACCAGGGGGCTTTTTTTTTAGGTGGGGGGATTTTTTTTTTGGGTGGTAGAATGTAACAGAGAAAGTTCTTTTTAGCCAGGATTAATACAAAGCGAATTGAAGACTCTGTATTCCTTCAAGATTGAGTTATGTGTTTTCCTTTGTTATTTCATGCTTGATGTCATTTTTTACATATACGTATTTGATGAATGTTTTAGCTGCAATTTAGTATAACTTCTACTATGGTGATCAGGTTCTAGTTATCTAGTTATTTACAGTTTTTCCTCTGTATCGGCTACTAGTAAGTACAAGACCTGTGAATTACTTATATCTCTACATTATATGCTTTCATCAAGGTATTCCTTTCCTTTCTTCTTCTGCTACAGTGTGGGATTCCTCTGAAATTGATGCCCCGCATTGTTGACGACTTTATGTTTTCACACTCGGTTCCAAGATTTTAACTCAGTTACGGAAAATGACCTTCGATTTCGTTAAACCCTTCGATTGGCTTCACTGAATTTTCCTCGTATAATCTAAAATTGAAATAAGCACTTTAAAACATCAACCCTCTTTTAAAGCTCTGTTCTCCCCATGACTGTACCCGTTGTAAGACAACCCAACATCGAACCCGTCCTATCAGATCAAACTAGCATTGCTTTGAATCTTTTTGATACCATACTTAAGACTCCCATCACCCGGACAGAGCTCAAACGTTCATGGGCCGCCATCAAACGGGATATCGGCATTCAAGAATATTTAGAAGCTAGACAAAGACAACTCAGAGATCGGCTATAGCTTCATCCCCTGAAGTTGTTTCTTCCCTTTTTTTTCTTTCACTCACTTCATATGCTTAGACTCTATACTTTATAGCCTTAAGTGTAGACTCAGGAACAACATCTTTCTGGCGTCGTTGTCAGGGATGAAGAATCGTAGTCACTTTCTCCTGAGAAAACAACATTTCCAAGTTTCATTTTTTGATAGTGAACAAAGAGAAAACACCTTGTTAAGGCTAAACCTTCATCATTCACTTGGCGACTCCAATCTTAAGTAAGCTAAAATCCTTTCAGAAGAACACCAGACAAAACCCAGATGCCAGACAAAAAGTGCCAGTTTCCGACCCTGAAAAAATACTAAGNAATCAGTCTAAAGATAAGACCTTTTTCGAACCTTCACCCTCATGAGAACTTCCTCTCAGGAAAATATCGGACAGTGCTGTCGAAGCCGAGACCTTGAAGTCCGAGCAACTCCTACCCGAGATCAAGACCGAGACCGAGACCTCTCCGTCTACCTCTTATGTTACAAGGGATGACACGCCTGCCTTAAAGCTCATCCCTATCGATATCCCATCGAATCTCAATATAAACCCCTCCATCACTCAAGGCCTTGAAGAAGTTTACACGTACACGCATTCGACACCGCTGGGTTCTCCCATTTACATATCCTGCAAGTCGGAGGAGCCGAGTCCACGTATACCTTCTTCTCCTTTTTCATTTTTCACCTCCCCTGGTAAAAAAATTCCCGACTTTTCCCCTTTCCACCCCGAGGAAGCCAGAGAGTCGCTATACATCTTCGCCAACCCTCTTTATAACGCATTGATTTCCTCTCCTAGGTTATCCATGGTCGCCGTCGTAGGAGGAGTAGGGGGAATAGGAGGTCAAGGCCAACAACCACCTCCCAGGGTTTTCACCAAAGTAGTAACTAGATATGCCCCCTTGGTCCTTCCAGTACCTCTCCATGATTTACCGGAAAACTATATGAAAAACTTACCCAAGTTCACAGGAGAAGGGGATCTAACTGCAGCCGAGCATATCAACTTTTTTGATCAATTCGTTGATATTATAGGTCTTGAGCATGAGGACGTGTATTCCTGATTGTTTGTCCAAACCTTCGAGGGACAGGTAAGAACTTGGTTTCGGAGCCTGCCCCAAGGTTCAATCATATACTACAATGCGCTAGAAGATCTCTTTCTTAAACAATGGGGCGAAAGAAAGGATCATTTATACTATTTGACCAAGTTTGGGTCTTTAAAGAAAAAGGGATCTGAAACTGTTATGGAATTTATCCAAAGGTTTAACAAGTTGTACAATAAGATCCCTGTTGAAGTTAAACCATCCCAACCCGCAGCCAAAGTAACTTTCACAGGAGCCTTTCAACCTGATTTTTCTCTACTATTAAAAGAAAGGAGAGGGGTTGACCTAACCCGAATGCAAGATGACGTTGTGGAAATTGAGTCAAACATGATGGCTTCGGGTAAATTAAAAATGAAAATCGAGACGGGAAACAGGGAAACTAGACGTCTTAGAGAACAAGCAGGTCCCTCTCGATCTAGAAGATCCTCAGATGACAAAATGGATGACATGTCTAGGATAATAAAAGAACTATCAAACAAAATCTCAAGAATGGAGCTAGATCAATCCAAAGCTTATCAATTCGTTAAGAGAGAATTCAGGAGAAATCCCAATCCTTAGTTTCAACCAAGACAAATTAAAAATGAAGACCAAAAGATCCAAGCACCTCTAAAAAATGAAAATTGTATTGGGGGAAATGATATGCAAGAGTTCGAAGACTTGGAAGAAGACGTAAACAACTTAGGCGACGACTGTATACAACCTCACTTGACAAAAGAAGATTATGAGAAGTCCCTGAACACTGAACAATAATCGGCTGAAGACAATAACCTAAACAACGTTGATGATCCCGCTTATCAAGGAATGGCTGACACCATAATGGCCAAGCTCAAGCATAAATACAATCTAAGGCCCAGAAACAAACCTGTGTTGACTGTGCAACCCAAGAAAATTTTGCCTCGGGGTGAAATATATGAGCCCGTCCAGAAAGAAACCGAGATGTGAAATAACATAGGGGTAGACTCACAGAATACCAACATAAAAGGGGCCGAAACCCAAGCAAGAAGAACTAAGGCAGCTGAAAAACGAACACCTGAAACCAAAAACGCTGAAAATAAAATAGTGCTACTAAATAAAATGGATAAGAAAGAGTCTGATGTTTCAGCCAAGGAAAGAGATAAAATTGCGGGAGTTTTCTGCCTAGAAAACGAGATAAAAAAGATCAAGATACCAATACCTTTGGTCGAGTTGGCGAAGAATCCTGTGTACTGAAAACAAATAACCAAGATGATAAATTTTTCAGATCTAGAGAGTCATTTCGACGTGATAAATATAGAAGATGACAAGCCTAATATCACTTTTGGTCCACATTTTGAAGGTGTCAGAGATACCGTCACCCCCTTCTATATTACCCTGAAAGTGCACGATCATATGTTGCATAATTGCATGTTGGACTCTCGGGCCTCTCATAACTTAATGCCCAAATCTATTATGGATAGACTAGGCCTCGAAATCACCAGACCCTATGGAGATCTTTACTCATTCGATTCAAGAAGAGTTAAGTGCATGGGCATGATCAAAGATTTAGTAGTCACCCTCGCCCAGATTCCGGTGACAAATGTCCTAATGGATGTAGTTGTCGTCGATATACCCCCGAAGTATGGTTTACTATTATCTAGATCTTGGGGAGCCAAGCTCAAGGGATCCCTTCAGCTAGATATGACCTACGCCACAATCCTTGTTTTTGGTGGACAGTTCACATGGTTATACAGGGAAACATGGTTGGCATATACGGTAAGTGGTCCACAGAATCCTAACAATTACCCTGTTTACATCGCCGATCAAGACCTGGGAAATTGTATTCTATCCTTTGACGATACTGAAGATAATTGTACAGAAGAAAGTGACATCGATGAAATCAAAACCAAAAAGACAGATAAAAATGTGTAGAGCACTGGAACTTGGAAAATGTTCTTTGATGGTGCTTTGTCGTGTGAAGGAGCAGGTGCGGGAGTGCTTTTCATAGCACCTAAAAATGAATTCGTCGTTCCCTTCTCTTACAGGCTACAGTGGGACGTAGATTGCACAAACAACATTTGCAAATATGAAGCTCTAGTCTTGGGACTGGAAGCTGCCAAGAAGCTAAACATAAAGAACTTAGAGGTCTATGGAGATGTTGAACTGATTGTGAAGCAGGTAAATCGACAGTACCAGGCCAAGCACCCAAGACTGAGGTCCTAAAGAAATTGCACCTGGGATCTAATGGAAAATTTATTTTCATCGGTAAAGGTTCATTTCATCCCACGAGCCGAAAACCAACAGGCCGATTGATTTGAAAATAGAAGACTGACTTGTTATGCTATGCAAGCACCCTCTACTTCATGAAATAAAACTTTACAGGACCTTGCTTCATGTGTTAAAATATGCAAGATAGATTATGTGTTAAGTTCATGCTTCTTCCTTTAAATGTTCATGTGTGAGGAAATGATCTTTTAAATGGTTAAATATGTACATTAAATAAATACACAGAAACACAACTTGCAGCAAATAAACCATCAAACTCACAACAATAACAAGATGATAAAGGAGTTCACCGCTCTCTGGGCTACATCTCCTTAAGCCTCCATCAATGGACTTGGCCCTCTGGGATTAATTTGTCAAAGATTCTTTTACAAGTTGCTTCTCAACTCCAATAGAAAAACAGATTGTACCATTGAGATCAGAATACATAAAAACCCAAAAAATGACTAATAAAACTCTGAAAACGGATCATGGCTCATCCGGGCATGATCTCTTCTACATGTGGCCTTAAGCTTCCATGAGCTTCTCTATGGAAAAAACACCTGTAAAAGTCCTCAAAAGCCTCTGAAACCTGTCTCAATGTGTTCAGAGCATAACAATTAGCCAAAAATGACTATTCAGTCACAGAAAACAAACTTGGACTCACCAAAACATGTCCTCAATCAATGAGGGCTTCAAGCTCCCTAGAGCTTCTTGAAACTTCAATGGTTAAACACCTGTAAAATAAGTCTTCAAATGGCTGTGAAAATAGTTCCAATGGATTCAGAACGTCCAAAAACCCCTAGCTGGGCTTTTACGGCACCTCATTCGGCCAAAAAATGAAGAAGATAGGCCTCATGCCATTCTCTTCCTTCAAGCTTGTTGTCTCTGGTTCGCCAAAACACACCTCCTATACGTTGAACCCAGAACACACTCCAAAACGTGTGCTTAAACCCATCACACGCGCATAACTGAAAAATGGACCAAACTGTTGGACAGTTAGGGCACGCCCAGCACCTAACCGCCTAGGCCACGATCACAAGGTCATCATGTGACCACGCTCTATAGCAAAAAGGGCTGAATTTTGAACCAACTATTAAGCGCCAAGTGTCTAGCGAATGATTGGTTATAACCGTTCAAACCAAAACTAAAAACAATCCGCGCGCATATGCTGGCAGGGTCACATGATTAAACAATACAACCGTGGGCTTTGTTTAAAACACAAATTCGCGCGCCTCCGTATATATAATCGTCATGTGGTAAAACATATGACTGGGGCGATCCATTTAAAATTACAAACTCCCGCGCACGCAAAAATGGTGGTCATATGATATAAAACGTATGCGACCGGGGCTGGGGCTAAGCCCTAGCCAGGACGCGCCCCAAATCTCATTTTAATGAAATTTAAATAAAATTTAAACCATAAGTCAAACAAGAACCACCGTGTGGGCTAGTGGTAGCCCACACACTACCAAAGCACTGCCAAAGGGGGAGGTCCGGGGTTCGATCCCCACGGACCCCATAAAATTTTAAATAACAAACCAATATCCAATAAAGGGGTACCACGTGGCAGCCCATGACTGGGCCACGTGGCACCATACCATTGACCAAAATGATGCCACGTGTCGCATTCTGATTCGACCACATCTGCCAATCCAAAACTACCACGTCACCACATGCCATGTCAGCATATGGTCATACGGCCCTGCCACATCATCGTACAGCCCTACCACGTCAGACTGTACGGACTGCACAATCAGCGTCCTTTTTTTTGCCTGTTTGACGATTCGAACATATCACGATATCTATCGCTCCCGACGTTCGTTTAAGACAAAATGACTTGCGTTGGGTTCACAACGACTAGGGCTATGCTCTCGTCTGTTTTGAGGTAATTCCGAGAACATTGATTTTTGGGCTAAAATTTGACCCCAGGTCTAGATTTTGATCACACCTTCCCACTGAAAGGCTTTTGGACCCAAAAAAGCTTATGATTATCTGTCTGAGCTTCAATACTCTTTTTCTTTCAAGTTCTATCAACTGATTCTACTTGAAAAGCCTTTTCGACAATCACCTGGATACCTTGACATGCCTTGCACTGCAACTGGCTATGTCCCTCAACCACTGTTCTCTGGCTACTGCTGACCCACT
>SNQJ01S0208721.1:3007-16149 GCA_010110895.2 Picea sitchensis | reverse complement strand
GTTCGTAAAACTATGGGATGTAGTATGAACTTAGGAAGATGTTCTCGCTACATAGAGTTGTGTCCTCCTCCGTTTGGTTATTCTTCCAAACATGTGGAGAGTTTGTGTTGCCTCTTGCTTCGTAAACTTATGATTAATGCCATGCTGCCTAAGTCTCATCATTTGTCGTGCTGTTTTCCAAGGGAAGTTTCTACCAAGCCTAAGTCGGCCCCTCTGCAATTTGTCTCCTACCCTCATGCCCAACCATCCTGAATGTTCAATCAAGTCCTTGTTCAAAATCAATGAAGCCTTCAGTTTGATCATCAAGATTATCTAGTCCATGAACGATGAGTCGTCGAAGACCTCTGGGTAGTGAATTCGTACATTCATATTACACTCCTACCTTGAGTTTTAAATATTTTCAAGTTGTTGCTCGAGCTCTGAAGATCTCATCTCCAGCCATCAGGCCATATCAGCTTCTAGAAGATGGATACTCTATATGTATATCTTTTTTATTTTGAGATGTAGCTCTGTTGTGTATTGTTTGTGGCTACACTTTATATAGTTATTTGACAAGGATCTATAGTGAATTTGATTGGTAGCCATGATTCTATTTTATCTCGAGCATGGGCATGCCTGCCTCGGTGAGACATTTTTTATTTTGCAGACGGCGCCTTCCGGTTCCTGGTCCCTGGGCTCACTTTTTCGGCACATCAGTAAAGATTGGTAATGTATTTTGGCCATCATATGCTCTTCTAACCTCACACATTAGGGGGCATCTGTTATAACCCTAATTTGCACCATACATGCCTACTTGGCATCAAGCCATCTCAGATCCCTTCTTTGCCAAAGCACTACTGAACAACTCTTAAAAAAACCTCTTTTATAAGGTCCCACACACCCTACTCCATTATTGCACGCGTGTACATGCTAGCTGACCTCAAAAAGCCCGCGTGGAAAAAAAGCCCGATCGTGATGATAGGAGAAATACTTGCCATGTTTCCTTTGGCATAAATTCTGTGTGTATCAAGTGGAACTATGGCGTGACCGACTATCTCACTCACAGTAGATCGAAAATCATCTTGCTCGATTCTTTCAAGACTTGGGAGAAAATAATATCGATGATGCATATCATCCCAAGGTCTCTCAGAACCATTCATGGATTCGAGGATGGATTCATCCAAGACAACAAGGTGGCCCATACAGGCCTAAGAATAGGATTATCCTCATCCATCGGTGAGGTGACAGGATCGGGATCGGCGGAAGAGTCAAGAACAACTTGATACGCAATCTCTGTTGTCGATAGTGGCATGGCCATGCCATCATGTGACTGACCTTCACACGATGAAGTCGGGGAAGGTAGGGTCCATGGATCACTAAAATAGGAAGTACAGAAAGGTATGGACCTCCCAGTTGAAGCAGGTCTACTAGACATGGAATAAACATGGTGAATCGGTGTCGAGAAGTCGAAGGTACCCATAAGAGAAGAATACATTTCGACACCTATATTCTCAGTTTTCGACTGAGAATTGTCGATCATAGGGATCGGTTGTCCAACAGATGCATTGGGACTAGAGTACACAAAGGATAATTGGTCGATGGTCACAATCTTCCCTTGATGAGGAAAACAAAGCATACGGAAGACAGACGATATGATAATGACCATAGCATAGGTCCAATTGTGTCCTAGTAGCAGGTTATAATCAAGAGGCACATCAACTACCTCTACCTCCACCTCCACCTCTACCATCTTCCCACCTAACTGGGCCGGAAAGGCGGGGAGAATACCATGAGGGTGGATGGAATTACTGTCAAATGAAGTCAACATGTTTGATGACTTGGAAAGGGTCAGAGAACCGAGAGATTTCCAATAGACCAAAGACATTATGCAGGTGGAAACACCTTCATCAACAACCGCGCGTTTGATGGTATACTTGGAATACTCCACATGGATTTGGAAAGCCACATGGTAAAGCAAGTGAGGCTTCACATCCATGACACCAAACTTAATCACTTTTGAGACATTAGGTTCAAGAGCTCCTAAGGAAAAGAGTAATGCATTCCTCTGTGAAGGACATGTCTGGAGTACCTCCAAAGTTGACATCGCACAAGGGGTTTGGCCCAGATCCTCAATAATAGAGTAGTTCTGGGCAGCTCTAGCATTAAGGTTGTGGGTAGAGTGCTTAAGTACTCCTTTCAGAATATGAGGCATGGGCTCTGGTTTCTCAATCTGTAAATTCATCTATGAAGGAGGAGGGGAAACTTCTAGACCAAAGTTAGCTTGTGAAGAGCTATAATCTCGAGAGTAGGTGGCTATATCAATTTTTGCATCGACCATGTTCATACATACGCGATCTCTATCTTGCGGTGGTGGGTTTTGACTCCCGCCATCAGCATTTTCGGTGTTTACAGAGCTCAAGGCTAAGTGTTGGTTGTGTGGGAATGGATTCTTCAGCACAATGGGTGGTAGATTCAAAATCCTCGCAACCTCCGTGAGTTTGGGGCATAAATGTGTAAGGTGGTCATCGGTACAAAGTTTACAAGGAAACTTCACCTTACGTTTCTCTTTCTTTCCCTCTCTAGCATTATCATTCTGTTTTCCATTATTATTATTGTCCTTGGGTTTGTTACCATTTTTTCCACCCTTACGATTGTTTCGACCTTTCCTTTTATTCTCATTTGGTTGTTGGTCACCATTTCGGTTTTTCAATGATTGCACGGAATGTACATCCGTCGACTGGGTGGGTTTGGAGGACACAGATGAAGTTGGTCCTCCGACAGACTTCGTTGTTGAGTCTGTGGACTTTACATGGGTGGACCCTCCAATGCCATAGGCATGAGGTCTGGGCTTTTTCCTAGGATTGTAATTTGATCGTGGTGCGTCTGGAAGAAGGTGATATAACATCCCAGACTGAGCATATATTAAATCTAACTGTTGGGCTCTAAAGATGGCTTCTTCATCATTGGAGACCCCAAAATTAGCAACATCCTTCGAGATAGGAGGGTGCAAAGACTTTAGGAATGATTCTAGGAGAAATTTCGGGGTATAGGAGTCTTAACTAACCGCTTCCATCTACACCACTCCTAAATATGATCCGAGATATGAGTGGTAGTGTCTTGGCGTAACTTTGACAAAATTTCAAGGTCAACATCATAACGAAAGGGCAATTGAAAGTGGTTGAGAAATACCATCACCAACTGATTAAATGACCCATATGTCCCCCTAGGTAGCTCAATATACCATTGTGAAACAACTCCAATGAGAGTACGTTGAAACAATCATAATCTAATAGAATCATGGTTCAGGGAATTTGAGGAGCACCAAAGATAAAAGGTAGTGACGTGTTCACTAGGATCCTCTCCATTCTTGTCTTCAAACTTTGGAATGTCTGAAGGAAGTTTGGTGGGGATAGGGGGCCATGTGGGATCATGACTCACCGGGTCGTTCATTAACTTAGACAAGTCTAGAAGATTGAGTGTGGCCAGAAAAGGGAGACGGGGTTGCGACATCTTGCCCCAACCTCCCATGAAAGGTTGTGTTTGTAGAACTGCAGCCCATCCAGGATTATGGTAAGAACCACAGCCTTGTCCGAGATTATAAGGCCTTCCTCTAGGCTGATTCATGTAATATGGGTTGGGCATCATTCCAGCAGGAATGTTCTGTTGAGGATTATAAAAATTGCCCCCAGCCAGATTAGATTTGGCCTGGGGGTTATAAGAACTACCCCCAAACAGATTGGATCCAGGTTGGGGGTTTCCCAAAGTGTAATATTTACCTCCTCCAGGTGGGAATCTGTAGGATTGAAGTGGATTCCTCATACCAAAAGTATTGGTCAGAATCGGCAATGAGGAGGCAGGGATGTAGGCCGGAACTTGTCCACCAGGTTGGTTGTTCCATCGAGCTATAACAGGATTAGACCTGGGGTTAAAATCAGGGACACTTCCTATATTAGGATTCATTTGATGGATATGAGAACCACCAAATGGAAAAGGAGTGTAAGGAGGTGTAGTGCCCCCAAGTCCAAAGCTAGCGTTAGGGCCAATAGCTGGGATGGCAGTCGAAAATTGTGAAGTCAAGTTAGGAATACCATAAGAAAATGGACTAGAAGCCATAGGGATGGACTGAACATTGTAACTTGGTGAGCGACCAAAACCCCCAAAAGGGTTCGAGGCAAGAGATGAAGCATTATCTACAGGCCAAGCCATAGTACAGGTATAAGCCTCTAGCACTGCAACTGTAGTAGTTGAAGGAGTTGAAGGGGTGTCATTAACTATAGTGGGTATGGGAGTCGAAGAACTCCCTGTGTTCTAAAGACTAGACGCAGTACTCATCCTCATGGAACCACAAGTCTGAAAGGCGGATGTGTGTGTACCACACCTAATAACTCTACGCCTTTTAGAAGGAAAGAACTCAAAAATCGATGGTAACTGTAACAATCGACGGGACCGGCGAGGAAGCTGGTCCAACTCCACGACAAATTATGTCTCTACAAAATAAAAAAAATATATCCCAAGGCCAACTAGTAGTCAAAGAGCATACCAAAACGTCAAACAGTCAATACGCATGCAAATAGGCTAATTTGGCTGAGTGGCCTCCCTCGCTAAAGAAGGTATGCCTCGTCCAAGAGGGACTTGAGACTCCCCGCTAAAGCTTGGAGGTAACAAAATCAGTTATAGGGGCCCTCGTAGGCTTAACAACCAGTCGGTCGGATCCCCCCGAAGAGGTACTCTTCCATAAAGGTTGTGTGTTGTTCGACCCCTATCTGACCCAGGATACAAGAAGAATAACCCCTACAAGTAACCTATGAGATACCTAAGTCAAGCAACTAATAAACCATTGTATAACCGATGCATAGGAGAGCATTCGTAAGTCTGGATTACCGTATGGGAAGGGTAGCAAAGCCTGAAACCTTGAAAGCACCGCCTCTCACAGAGGTATGGGTACTAGTAATCTCCCCAAATATTAATAAATCCACATAAATATCTCTGACGCTAGGCGAGTATCAAGGGGTTATCCCTTCAACTAACTTCGCGCAACTTCGTGATTAACTCCGGTGTGAGCGGAGCCTCCTGATCTTACCGATTATATAATGGAATTCTCAACTGTCTGTCTCAGACACATATGTTGATTTAATTGCCTTGGAGAAGTTTTCTCACAAAATCCTATTCCAAGGCACTAAATCCTAGACTAGTTTGTGCACCCTAAAAAATAAAATCATGACTAATCAATTTTAATTTAAAGCGTAAATTTTATTGGCTGTGATTACGCAAAAAGGTATGGAAGTGAAACTCATGGTGTTATGACTCTACAAGACAAAATATGAATATAATGCAAAGTCTATCTTTAACTTTTCAATGAATGATATGCACATAAAAATAGTGCAATTTTCAATTTCAACTCTGCAATTCAGAAGTAAAATGCAATCTTTCACTAAATGCACTAAGATAACAATAAATATTCACATGAAAAAAATGCCAAGCAATGTAAAATGCCTATTTTTTTGTATTTTCAATATATTAAAAAGAAAATGCATAAGCAACCTGATATATAAAATTCTACTGAGTATAAACTAAATAACTCTAGCAGAATACCAAGCAGCCAAGCAAACAGCCATGAGTTCAAGGACAAATCAAAAAATGAAAAACAAAGAGAAAGACTCCACCCAAAAATTCAACTCCAAACAGGTTTCCTGTCATCCCAAATAATCTCAACAAGCACTATAGAGACCCAAAAAGGCTTAGCAATCATCAAATCTCACCCAACAGTCACTAAACCAAGCAAACAGGCCAGGAAAAGTGGTATACATGACTGTTCAGGGAAACAGTGCATATATACACAACTTGAAGCAAGACAACACACGTGTATATGCGACTGTCAAGGCAAAAGGCACGTACAAGCTTTAAAACAAGGCCAAGCAAGGGAAAAAGGATGAAAACTCAGACCCGGAGTGAATAGAATATGTCAAGTAGTGATACGGAAAGAAACACAAAGGAAAAAGTAAAATGCAAAGAGAAAAAGTACTACAACCCTTAGAAGGAAAATCTATCCCCAGTGGAGTCACCAATTCTGTTACGAGGGAAAAACTCTCTCTGGTTGAGGGTAAACCACAATAGACAGGTATGACTGCAAAAATCAACTCAATTCCAACATATGCTATATAAATTAATGTGCAAGATAAGAAATAGGCCTACCTCGATCCAACGTTCGATGATGTTCCATTGTTGAGCACTTCGACCCAAAGCTTTATACCTACAACAAGTTCTTAACAAACAAGAAGAGCAAGTATATAGTGATAATATAAAGGGGTTAGCACATCAAATAGCATAATCCATTAATAAACATTACAAACATGCCCATGGATAATAATCATATATTTTCATGATACCAATAGGACGGGAAAGGAGTATTTCTATTAATGAATGATCAGTAGAAGTGACAACATTACAGACTTCCGTGTCAGCACAGTTTGAAACCAAGAAACCAAGTTACTTCCAACTGGGTCTCCACCACTTCAATCCTCCACCAAAGGCAAGCTCATAGAAGGGAGATATGAGGTTCTCTCAACAATAGGGGAAGAGCTTGGGGGCTGAACACTATGTTCAGACTTGAGGAACAAAGGGATGCAGACTTAATGAAGTAATTTCTCAAGAGTAACTTTGCTCTTACAGTTGAATTCTTTCTCCTCCTTTCCATAGCTTGGAATTGTGATTTTATAGCCTTCAATATGCAGCTGAAGGGTCGATTCAAAATGTTTCCAGTATGTGGAAGGCCAAGGATCAGATATCCCTTGTCGTGATATGGAAATCCGACTCCATTTTTGTATTTTTTGGCACAAATCCTGATGTATGCGGGTTGTAGTGGAGCAACCTATGTATATGTATGTTGTATAGCAGATAGGGCATGTATATGTGGAAAAATATGTAATTTTAGCTCTGGATTCATCAAACAGGGATGACAAGTCTGCATAGGGAAATGGAAAAAGGCCCTCTGTGCAAGATAGCAATTGTGAGGAAAATCTTGCTATAACAATACAAAGCTCCAACTAGAAATAATGACAATGAAGAACTGATGAAAGGTACGATACTTCCTTCCTTATTGTAAGCACAAGAAGTTAATAGAGTGTTAGGATATTTAGACACTTAGGAGTAAGTTAAGATCAACCAGGTATAATGTGTCTGGGCCGCCAGGAAGTGCACCCAACTTCCTTGGCCACTCATGATGAAGGGACACTCCTTAATTATTATTTTAATTATTGTTGTAGTTAGTTTTAGTTATTTCTATTGTAGATAGTAGTTCAATTCAACAATTTCCACTGCAAGCATTTAGTGCGCTTTTAACAATTATTGTTCTAAGAATTTAGTGCGCTTTTAACAATTACTGTTCTAAGCCTTTAGTTAGTTGTTGCAAATTCTATTTTAATCAGCTAATAACGAGAAGGAAAAATCCTTCTTGCTTATATAAGGCACTCCTCTCTCACTCAATAAACGTGATGGTTATTTTCTCTTCTAATTCTTCTTCTCCATTTTCACGTATATTCTATTTTCTCTTCTCTGCGCTATCTAATTTTTGTTCTTCATTGTGTATTTTAGTTTTTGATGTGTTTTTCAGATCTTAATTGAAGATCAATTGGTATCATAGCTTCAATCCAGGTGATCTTCTCTCAGCCACAGATTCAAAAGAGAGGCCATCCAACAATTTTTTTTTTTCTCAGAGCTAGACATCCTTCTCAGGACTTCCAGTGCACCCTCCTAAGGGCTTCCAACACATTTATATTTCACCATTCTCCACACACCCTCTTCAGGGTATTAGGTGACTTCTCAAGGCCCTTGGGAGTTCAGTGATTCTTAGCACAACATCCAATGAAAAATTGGCATCTATGGTGCATGAAAATTATGCTGCTGTGAAGAGAGTTGTCTACTGTAATATTCCATATATAAAGAAGTATGCATAATAGAAACAAATAGATAGAAATGGCAGATGAACAACAATATAATCATAAAAACACCACAATAATACCAAAAGAAGACCAGAAAGAGTATTTCAATTACTGAGAGCAATGTTCACTTGCCTCTTCGAGGGGGCAACCTCTAGTAGAGCAAAGCTCTATTGCAATAATATCCAAGACAAAAGTTTCTATACCCTCGACTCCTATTTATACTAAATATGTCTATCAAAAGAACCATCTAGAGGAAGATCCTTCTAGAAGTGAAAACTTTTATTAGTTCTTCTTAGATTAGAATTATTCTTCCTTATTGTTAGGCCTTATTAATATTGACCTTTATTACATGGAAATATATTATTCTACCTACGTGAGGGGTTAGGTCCCTAACGTGCCCTCCCCCTTAAAAATAGCCTTGTCCTCAAGGGTTGAGATGGGGAAATTGTTGCAGAATGGTAGTTGGTTCCCTAGTGGCATATGTTGCAGTTGTATCTTTCCACTAGACTAACACTTCCTTGATGGTGCACTAACGCAGACGACACTCATGCTGGTCCAAAACTTCTTGTGGTTGTATCCAAATGGAGCCTTCTTCGTCCAACTCGAGAAGGGTGGTTTAGGTTTGCCACTTAGTTCCAATAACCTTCTTTAAGAAGGAAACATGAAAAATAGGATGGGAGCTTTGTATGACTGGGAAAAGCTAACTGATAGGCCACCTGTCCCACAGGCTTGAGAACCATATACGGACCATAAAATTTGGGCGCTGGTTTCTGACACTGGTCAGCCTTGAGGGAATTTTGCTTGTAAGGTTGTAGTTGAAGAAACACCTGATCCCCTACAACAAATTGACGTTCAGAGAGACCTTGATCTTCTTGCTGCTTCATGCGATTCTAGGCCATGGCCAAATTCTCTTTTAGGGTATGGAGAATAGCCTCTCGAACTGTAAGCATTTGGTCAATCACCTGGACCTTCAAGACACCTAGAAAATATGAGAGCATTGAAGGTAGATTTTGTCCAGATACCGCTTCAAAAGGAGTCATGCAGGTAGTTGTATGGTATGAAGTGTTGTACCACCATTCAACTAGTGGTAACCATTGAGCCCACTGATGTTTCCTTTCTGATGCAAAACACTGCAAATATGTTTCCAAAAATTTGTTGACAACTTTAGTTTGGCCATCAGTCTGGGGATGATAAGTTGTGCTGAGATGCAATTGGGTGCCTTATAGCTTGAACAGTTCTTGCCAAAAATTTATGGTGAAATTTGGGTCGCGATCAAAAACAATAGAATGTGGCATGCCATGAAGCTTGAAGACCTGATCCATGAAAATTTGAGCCATAGTGGATGTTGTAAATGGGTGTTGAAGAGAACATAAATGAGCATACTTGGAAAGACGATCAGCTACCACCATAATGATTGATTTATTTCCCAATTTAGGTAAGCCGACAATAAAATCCATAGAGATATCTCGCCAAATAGTAGTTGGAATCAGAAGTGGTTGGAGTGTGCACAGAGATTTAACTGTTTCTCCCTTGTTGCGTTAACACACATCACATTCATCCACATAATTATGGACGTCCTGTTTCATACCATCCTAGAAAAAAGAACGTTTCACTCGGTCATGGGTTTTGGTAAACCCGGAGTGCCATGCTGTGGGTGTAGCATGAAGCTCAAAAAGTATCGTGGATTTAAGTTTTGGTTGTTTACTTAAATACAAACAACCTTTGCATCGAAGCTCCTTATTGAGCCAATAGTACCCTGGGGAAACTAGAGAATTGGACTGCAATTATTGTATCAGATGTGAACTTTTGGGATCGTTTAGCCATTCATGGAAAACAACTTCAAGCCAATCTGGGACAATGAAGGAGAGAGAAAAAAGGGACCCTTCATCTTCATATTTTCGAGAAAGTGCATTTGCAACCACATTGTCTTTGCATTTCTTGTAAATTATCTTATAATCATATCCAAAGAGCTTAGTCACCCATTTTTGTTTCTCGGGGGAGGAAAGGCGTTGTTCCAGAAAATACTTAAGGCTTTGATGATCTGTCTTAATTTGAAAGTGTTTCCCCAATAGATAAGGGCACCAAAGATCCACGACATGAAGAATAGCCAACATTTCCTTTTCATAGATTGATTTGCCCGAATTTCTCTCGAACAATTGTTTGCTAGTAAAGGCCAAAGGTCGACCCTCTTGCATAAGGACAACACCAATTCATTTCCCGGAAGTATCACATTCCAGGAAAAAGGTCTTTGTGAAATCAGGAAGAGCCAGGACTGGACCGGTGCACATGGCCATCTTCAAGGTTTGAAAATCCTGAGAAGCTACTGGAGTCCAAGTGAAAGAAATCTTTTTAAGGAGTGCAGTGAGAGGTGTCATAATCTTTCCATAATTCTTAATAAACTTGTGATAATAATCTATTAAACCCAGAAATCCCCGTAAGCTTTTGAGAGTATTTGGGTGAGGTCAATCTTGCATAGCTTCAATATTTTTAGGATCCACCCTGACGTCAGCCTTGCCCACAAGATGACCAAGTACTATACTTTCGAGGCACCAAAAGCACATTTATATTGTTTGAGGAAAAGTTGGTGTTGATAAAGTAGTTGGAGAATTCGATCCACATGAGAAACATGGTCTGTCCAGGTTTGTCTATAGATGAGGATATCATCAAAGAAGACTAACACAAAATGACGGAGGAAAGGACAAAATATATGATTCATGAGGCTTTGGAAAGTGGAGGGATCATTACACAATCCAAAGGGCATGACCAAAAACTCATAGTGGCCCTCATGAGTTCAAAAGGAAGTCTTAGGAATAGTTGCCTCTTTCATACGAATATGGTGGTAGCCCTAACGAGGATTAAGTTTAGTGAAGAACTAGGTGCCACTCAATTCATCCAAGAGGTCATCAATGACATGAATGGGAAATTTGTCTTTAATAGTGACTTTTTGGAGACTGCAAAAGTCAGGACACATGCACTAAGAACCTTGTTTCTTAAGGACCATGACCATAGGAGATGAGAAGGTGCTCATACTAGGGAGGATAACACCTGCGTTGAGCAGTTCTTGAACCATTTTCTCAATTTCATTTTTGTTGGGAAAAGGGGTGATGATAGGGATGGATATTAGGAGGAAGAATTCTTGGGACAAGTGGAATGGAATGATCATGAACACCATGAGAAGGAGGGAGTGGAAAAAACAACTTGATGTTTAGAGAGGATGGATTGGAGGTCCAACGCCATAGAGGGTGTCTTAGTGGCTTGGATGGCATGGAGTTGGGCAATAATTCCAAAATTACCTTTTTTGAGTAGCTTTTCCATGCAATGGGAGCTAATGATCTTCGGGGAATTGGCGGTGATGCCTTGGAACTTATATTGTTGGACCTCTTGGTTGAATTGCATGGTTAATTCCTTAAAATCCATGATAATTGGACCCAAAGTCCTTAGCCATTCTACACCCAACACAATGTCACAACCTCCCATGTCGATAGAAAACATATGAGATTTCAGATGATAGTCACCAATTTGGAGATGCACATTTTTACAACACCCTCCACATTTGATGGACCTACCATTGGAAATCATGATTTGGAAATTATTGACTACACGGATATAGAAATTAGTTTCTTGGGCAATGCGGCTATATATTAAATTATGGGTGCTTCCACTATCAACAAGAATGATGACCTTCCTATGCTTGATGTAACCAATTAGCTTGAGGGTTTGGGGAGCAGAGAAGCCAGTGAGAGAATTTAGGGAAATGATCGATTCTACATTGGGAGGGTCTAAGGGAGGGGTTATGTTAGTGGGTTTAGGTGACACAGACACAAGCTGAGCCTCAACATCCTCTTCCAAAAAATCCTCCGAGATGGCCATAAAAAGATTTTTTTCCTTACACTTGTGTCCATAAAAATATGTGTCATCACAATTATAACAAAGGCATTTGAGTTGGCATTCATCCATTTCATCCCTAGTCAATTTATGGATCTTTAGTGGAGTAGAAGGAGGAATGGGAGTGATTGGTTTAGTGCGAGGAATAAAGGAGGGTTTGCAGTTTTGAGAAAAGACAACTTGTTGTGCTTCCTTATCTCTTTTAGTGGTGTCCACCCAACTCTGAGGCTGAGCCATAAGGACATCAACATGAATCTCATCCTTGAGGCCACTGATAAAACATTCTCAAACAAAATCATTAGACATGCCCTTTGTCCGAAAATCCAGTCGCTCAAAAGCAACTATAAAGTCTTCCATTGTGCCAGATTGTTTCAACTTTGTCAAATGACCTAAATGGTTGGTGTCAGTGTCAAAGCATTCATAAATCTCTGCCACAAAGTGTGTCCAAGCCACATACCCTTGGCAGACAATTTTTCTTCATTTCCACCATTGCCAATGTTCTTTATCTATATGGAGAACACCATACTGGAATTTGGCCAACTCATCCGTAATGCCATACAAAGAAAAATAATGTTCCATTTGAGTTACCCAGCAGTGGTATCCGATCCATCAAATTTGGTCACATCCACACGCGGAAGGTGTAGGTTGTAAATGTGTTGAACCTACACAGAATAGATCTAGCTAAACAATAATACACACATTTGCAGAGATAATTGGAGAAAGAAGAATAAGGAGAGAAAGAATGAAAGAATTCTCATTAACCGTTGTGAATAATGAGTAGTTTACACATGATATACTTTGTATAGATTAATGAGTGTGCACTAGAGGTGAACCAATGCACCATAGTGGTGTTCTAGAGTGATCTAGACACACACCAATAGTTACGAGAGTGAATTGCCACCTAGTCTAGTCTCTCAGGCAGTTACGGGAGTGAACTACCACCTAGTTGAGTTAACTAGTCAACTAGTCTTCAATTAATTAACTGAACAAAGAGTAGTGAGGAGTCAACTTAGGGAATAAAGGCTAATGCACTAGTTTGGTGATGATCCCAAGGCAAGGTCTAATTAGCATGGTGATGATCCCAATGTTTCATGGTGATAAAACCAATGCAACATCTAAACTCAACTCAACTAGTCAAACTAAAGTGTCAAATGAAAGAGAATATTCTCCAAGTGGAATATTATCCCCTAAAATATAGGAGACTGGATAATGAATAATTATGACTAATAAACAAGTAAAAAACTTAGGAAAAATAAATCCTAGGTGTGTGTGAAGTAACTCCAACACCCCCCCTGAACATCACTATGGTGAAAATAAAGAATGGGTCCCGACAACAAGGCC
>SNQJ01S0208719.1:4901-16149 GCA_010110895.2 Picea sitchensis | reverse complement strand
TGCTCAGCCACAGGGATGTCCAACTCAACAGATCTCTTTTCTCACTGCGTTACATAGGCGAATCATCTGAAGTTCTTCTCAACTCTCTGTAACGAGGAGGCCATCTCTACGTTCCAGCTCTGTCTCAGATAGGAACCACACACCCCTCTCAGGGGCTTTCTCTCAGGTTTGTAAGCTGGAGAATGTCTCACATAGTTGCAATCATCAACATCTCTCAGGTTTGTAAGTTGGAGAATGTCTCACATAGCTGCAATCATCAACATTTATAACTCGGATTTATCGCCTCATTTAGCCTTTATCCTCTAAAGAGTTCTACCGACCAGTCAGTGCTTCCATTCGTTTTCTGAAGTTTGACTCCATAGCCTTAAGTGTCCCTCCCCTTCCTTGCCAGCAAAATTATAAAAAACCCTTCAAAGCAACAAAACCTAGCCAGTGATTTGTTAAAGAAAACTCATATATTAAAGACCAAGTGACAGGAGAGAGCCCTCTCTAAGCTGAGCAGGCTAGTATCCAGCTCTAAAGTGGTTTTTAGGTTACCTCTGTCGTTTGTTTTATCAGCCGAATAAATTTACAAAGTGATAACATTTTGGCGCCGTTGTCGGAGAACGAAAGTGAAATCTTCCCTGGGAAAAGAATAACTGACAATGAATCAAACACCTTATTGGTTGAGACTAAATTTACCCTGGCGACTACATTATAAAGAGACCAGTAGCATAAAGTAGTTTGAGCAAGAAATCCTGGCTCCCAAGAGAATTCATACCAAAAGAAATCCCAACCCAAAAGCAATAATCCCTGTGTATGATCCTGAGAAAATTGTACACAAAAGAAAAGAAAGGCCAATAAGCCCAGTTTGTTGTCTAGACAGAAATCTATCTTTGCCCAAAGATGGAGTAAAAAGCATTGACGACCTTGATTTTGATTTGAAAGTTGAGCAAACTCTGTTCAGAACTAGATCTGAATCTAGTTTGAATGAAATCATATTTGATGAGAAGAGGTTCCAAGGTTTAATTTCAGCTGCCTCTATTAGACCCGTTGTGATTCATGCCCAAAACAATCAGCCACTTCAAGTTCTTACTGCAGCCATGGCAGCTAGGTTTGCCCCCCTTGTTCTACCTGCTAAGTTACATGATTTACCCCAGGAATATAATCCGAGGATTAAGTTGTATGATGTTGAAGGCATTGTGTCAGCCCAAAAACACTTAGACTAGTTCAATGATTTTGTGGACCTAGAAGAAGTAGATTATGAAGATGCAAAAATGAGGTTGTTTGCACAAAGTTGTTGAGATTTGGTAGCTTTGAGGTACTTCTGCATTGGCAACGCTCAGCATGCGGAAGTGACCAAGCAAATTTTCTCCTAGTGACTTTATAAAGTGATTTTATAAAGTTGGGTCTTTTAGTTTTTTAATGTAAAAGTGACTTAATGATGTTTTGAGTCACTTTAATGACTTAAGTGACCTCAAAGAATGATTAAATCGTGACTGTTGATCTCATGTGAGCAAGATCTAATCTTGACCGTCAATCTCATTAGAAGACCAAGGGTTAGGGCAGTTACAATTAAAAATTGATAAAAGGCAACTCATTAGAAAAGGAGGGCGCACACTTTGAGGAGAGAGTTATGGGAGGTGAAGGGTCACACATCCCAAGAGACATTTGAGCGTGGAGAAAGGAGGACAGCAAGCAGGGGAGATGCATCTTTCGGGAGAGGAAGAGGGCACGCATCCCAAGACATTTGTTGTTGCTATAGAACAAGACCATACAGCAGTTAAAGGAATCCATATTGTACGGATTTGCTAGAGGTACAGTTGAGGTATGCACTGAAATCGTGGCTCTGATTTCAAGGCAAAATGTTGGTTTAAATCTATGTTTCCCTTTACTGTTGGTACAGAAATTCGTGCCCACTGTTCAAAGAATGTTAATGCTGAAGTACAGGATGTACAGTTCAGCATTATAACAGAAATTTTATGCAGTTTTATAGGCAGAAACTTGGCATGGATTTCTAGATTCTCTGGCACAGTTTTCTGAGTGTAGAAGAGGCACATTTTGTGAGTTGGTTTATGTTATATTATTGTTGTAAATGGTTGTTGTTATCTCAGCATATTTCTCTGGAGCTTAATAAAGAAATCTTTTCAATTTGTCACTATTTTCTGTGTTATTCTTCTTGGGGTTTTACCCAGAATTTTCATGGTGCATAAAGTGTATCTTATCCACTGTTAGTATATGATTCCACTGTTGATTTAATTCCAGATCTATATTGTTTAGTGTTTCTGCTCATTAAGTGCAGCTAGTAAAGGTTTTCATGCTTGACTGCTGAGACTTAATTGGAGGCTAAAATCTGGGTATGATACAGTGAATTTCTGAACTAATTTTAACATGGTATCAGAGCAGGTGCTCTGAAGATCAGTGGGCAGCATTTGGCACTTGGGACAGCAAGTGATTTGCTGGTACATTTGCTTGAAGAAAGCCAGAAAAGGCTCTTTGTCAAGTGGACAAAGATGACTTCCAGCATCAGGTTTGAAGATAGATTGGAGGGGGTCTCCAACTACCCGCAGTGGAAGGTTAGAATCAGCAGTGTTCTCAAGGAGAACAAATTGTGGTCGTTTGCGAACACCATTGTGCCTATACCTGCTTCAAATCCCATAGCTCTTGATGATCATGAGGTGAGGAAAGCCAAGACTCAAAGAATCACCTTGGACGAGGTCAAAGACCACCTTATCCCACACTTGGCTGAGAAGAAGACAGCCAATGAAATGTGAGTTGCACTGAAAGGCTTGTATGAAGCTAAGAACGAGAACCGGAAAATGGCTCTCCGAGACAAGCTCCATGGAGCTAGGATGGTCAAAGGAGAGAGTGTGGCCACCTACCTCACCCAGGTTGCACAGGTGAAGGACGAGTTGGCAGTTGTTGGAGAAGTCATTCCTGACTAAGAGTTGGTGCGGATAGCCCTCAAAGGCTTCACCAAGGACTGGGAGGTTTTCGTCAAGTGTGTGGTGGAGAGAGAGAAGCTCCCTTACTGGAGCAGATTGTGGGATGATTTTACACAGTAGGAGATCCGGGAGGGATCTCAGAAAAATGCATTGGATGGTGCAGACTACAAGAACGTTGCTCTTGTGGCAAAGGGCAATGAGAAGAAGAAGGACATGAGCAAAGTGAAATGCTTTGCATGTCACAAGACTGGCCACTATGCTAGTCAATGTCCGAGCAAGAAGAAGAAGAAACCGGAACCAGAGGTGTCAGCTTCAGCAGAGGTTGCAGAGTTTGATGAGAGATATGAGGAGTTCTCTCTCATCACTGATCCTGTGGACAGTGGGTGCCTAGTGTTTGAGGACATTGAGTCTTGGTTTGTGGAAAGTGGAGCTTCTCAACACATGACTGGGTTGAGGTCAGTTTTCCTCGATCTTACAGAGACAGACTCAGACTATAGAGTGAATTGTGGAGCCGGCCCACAACTTGCAGTAAAGGGGGTTGGAAGGTTGAGATTCCAACTAGAGTCGAGAGGTCTTCTGGAGGTTGGCGAGGTGTTATATATTCCAAAGTTGACAATTAATTTGCTCTCAGTGTCAGCTTTGGATGAGAGTGGATTTGGAGTTATCTTCTACGATGGACATGTGTTTTTATATCCTGCAGGAGCAACTGTTGACACAACAGTGATGCTTGGTGTCAAGTATGAGGACTTGTACAGGCTGTTGGGTAGACCTATGTTGGGGTTCAGTGGATTTCTGGACTCAGATTCTGTGTCGGAGAGTTCGCAGGTAGCATCGGAGAGAGAGTTGATCCATGGGACTCAGTCTTCTTCCGGGACTCTCAAAGGACTCAGCAGGCATGAGTCGACACAGATGGATGCTCAGGAGAGTGTGCAGTCTCCTAGGAGCATATCTTCAGTTCGTAGTACAGCAGAGGTAGCAACAGAGGCTTCCAGTGCAGTGGGAGTAGTGTCTTCCTGTTCAGAGGGAGCAGAGACTTCTAGTACAGAGGGAGCAGCTATGGCAGCTGATGAGATGGAGACAGATTTTGGTGGTGATAACAGAAGTAACTCTCTCGCTAAGAGGGAGTGTTGAGATTTGGTAGCTTGGAGGGACTTCTGCATTAGCAGCACTCAGCATGCGGAAGTGACCAAGCAAATTTTCTCTTAGTGACTTTATAATTATAAAGTGATTTATAAAGTTGGGTCTTTTAGTTTTTTAATGTAAAAGTGACTTTATGATGTTTTAAGTGACCTCAACGAATGATTAAGTCGTGATCGTTAATCTCATGAGGGCAAGATCTAATATTGATCGTCAATCTCATTGGAAGACCAAGGGTTAAGGCAATTACAATTAAAAATTGATAAAAGGCAGCTCATTAGGAGAGGAGGGCGCACGCTTTGAGGAGAGAGTTGTGGGAGGTGAAGCGTCACACATCCCAAGAGACCTTTGAGCGTGGAGAAAGGAGAAGGACAGTAGGCAAGGGAGGCACATCTTTCAGGAGAGGAAGAGGGCACGCATCCCAAGACATTTGCTGCTGATATAGAACAGGACCATACAACAGTTAAAGAAATCCATACTGTACGGATTTGCTAGAGGTACAGCTGAGGTATGCACTGAAATCATGGCTCTGATTTCAAGGCAAAATGCTGGTTTAAATCTATGTTTCCATTTACTGTTGGTACAGAAATTCGTGCCCACTGTTCAAAGAATGTTAATGTTGAAGTACAGGCTGTACAGTTCAGCATTATAACAGAAATTTTATGCAGTTTTATAGGCAGAAACCTGGCACGGATTTCTAGATTCTTTGGCACAGTTTTCTGAGTGTAGAAGAGGCACATTTTCTGAGTTGGGTTCTGTTATATTATTGTCGTAAATGGTTGTTGTTATCTCAGCATCTTTCTCTGGAGCTTAATAAAGAAATCTCCTTAATTTGTCACTATTTTCTGTGTTATTCTTCATGGGGTTTTACCTGTATCTTATCCACTGTTAGTATATGATTCTGTTGCTGATTTAGTTCCAGATCTATATTGTTTAGTGTTTATGCTCATTAAGTGCAGCTAGTAAAGGTTTTCATGCTTGACTGTTGAGACTTAATTGGAGGCTGAAATCTGGGTATGATATAGTGAATTTATGAACTAATTTTAACGAAAGTCTTGCAGGTGAAGTCAGAAAATGGTTCAGAGCTCTCCCAGCAGCAAGTATCCCATATTTTGAAGCCTTTGAAACAAGTTTTCTTGCAAAGTGGGGTGACAAGTAAAACCCCCTTCAGTTCCTAACCTAGTACAACAACATGAGAAGGTCCCCAGATGAAACAGTACAAGAGTTTTCAGCTAGATTTATGAAAGTTTACAAATCAATTCCTACTGAAGTAAAACCTCATCCTAGGGCTTCTCAACTTAGGTACGTTGATTCCTTTGAAAGTGATTTTGCTTTGTTGTTAAGGGAAAGAAGATCCACTTCACTAGATGATATGATGAGTGATGCAATAGAAGTTGAAGTAAATCTAATGGCTTCAGGAAAGATCAAATATAATTCTGACAGAGACATAAACAAGGTCCAAGATGAGGCGCAGCCTTCAACCTCACAGTGATCAGAAGAGAGGTTTGAGTTGATGATGAAGACCATGGACAAACTCATGGAAAGGATGTCTTTAGATAATAAGCCTAACACCAGAGAGCAGGCGGATGTTCCACCCAAAAATCAAAGGAGACCAGCAATTCCACAAATCAGACAAAGAGATCAGAGGAACCAGGGTGATCAGCAAATAAAACCTTTTCAAAATAATTACGTAAATGAAAATTTTGATGAACCTTTTGAAGACAATATGCATTGTTGTGATGGTGATGAAACAGAGGTGTTTTTGACCAAAGAAGAAAATGACCGGTTCATGGATGCAAATGATGTATTCATACAGGAGAATGATGAAAGGTTATCAGTGGAAAAGGAAGATTACCAAAAAGGACTGCAAAATGCCATCATGCAATTCCATAAACAAGATAATCTTCGAAACAAAAAGGTGCCTGCAAATCCTCCAAAGGGAAATCCCACCAAAGAGTCTCAAAATAATACACCTTCTTCGAGTCAGCCTAAGAAGGACTATGTTGCAAAGGATGTTGTGGAGAAAGGAAAGCAGAAGGAAGAACCTCCAAAGAAAGTACCTGAACCAAGGAAGGAGACAGTCATCAAAGAGGTAGAAAAAACCTCATCTTCCTTTAACGTTGAAAGTGAGATGGCCAAAATTAAAATCTTTGTTCCCTTCAATGAGTTGATAAAGAATAGTGAATATAGAAATCAGATCATTAAGATGCTCAAGATGGAAGAAACTTTTGATACTTTAAATATACAAGATGATCATCCTGCCATCTTGTTTGGCCCACGTGTAAAGGAAAGTAGTAATGCTGACGAGGTCCCTCCTATCTATGCTAGTCTGAAGATTCATGATATGACTTTGCATAATGCTATGTTGGATTCAGGAGCATCCCATAATCTAATGCATGTTATCGCATAGTTTGTAGTTAAGGTAAGGATGGATGAAAGAAAGACAAACTGGCGCAACTGAAACTATCCCACCACTGTCACCTCATTGGGATAGCTCTTTCTGTTTAGGGAGGTAAGGCCCAGGGGAGACGTCCCCAGTGACCTGGGGTTTTGAGAAGGCAAAGGCTAGAAAGGCTAAGTATAATATTCCCCCTCACAAGTCACCACCGATCAGAAAGTCCCGGCTAATCAGCCAATAAAGATAAGTAATAACCAAACAGTGTAACTGCCCGAGACAAAGCAACAAAGAAACTATACATGTGCAAGCTTACTTGCTGGTTAGTACTTCATATAATCAAAGACTTTCCGATAATAAGCAATTGAGCAATAATATTGATGAAGTAAATCAATGTTTATACAATAGCAATGATTACACAATATCACTTCACAATAAATGCTAAAGAAACTTTGCAATGATGAATGGCAATCAATGTAACAATACTACGAGCAACATTTTAGCTAATCATTCAATTGCTTTAAAGATAAGTAAATGTTGCATAGAGATGTTTATAGCATGAATAGATAACAGCAGCAATATAGTTAGTGATTGTTATTCTAAGCTAGGGTTAGAAGGATTAGTAGTTGTTCAAATTATTTGGATGTATTTGTGATCAAGGTACTCAACACAAGAAGTCTTAGATATTGCTACAAACAAAAGGGTTAAATGGAGTCAAAAAGCTACAAATGTTGAAGGGTCGTAATGATAGTGATATTGCTAAAGACAAGAGGGTTAAATTTTGAGGTGTTGCTAAGGCAAGGCCTCAACAATGAAACCCTAGGGGAGAAAGGCTCACTAAGGTGTAGAAACCCTAGGCCTTAGTGCTTTCTCCTCCTTTAGCTTATTGGCAAGATGAAATCGGCTAGCTTGAGTAAAATTTGAAAGGGATGAAGACAAGAGAGTTTGAAGATGAAGTGTTGCTAAGGAAAAGCTTCAACAATCAAACCCTAGGGGAAAACGGCTCACCAAGGTGTAGAAACCCTAGGCCTTGATGTGTTTTCCTCCTTCTTAGCTCAACAACAAGGAAAACCGGCTAGGCTAGAAGAGTAGAGGTAGAGTGTTGCTATGGCAAGGCTCTATCTAACTTCAGCAAATCAAATGGCTCTTAACTTGGTAGGGACATGAGACAAGAACACCAACATGTGTTTGTCACCTAGGGTTTAATCCAGCAAATTATAATAACAAAATGCAAGTAAACAATACCATAACCATTCAAATAAGAAGTGTTTTGCAGAAATTCACTTACATTTATCAAGAATTCATATAGTCATACCCTAGTTGTAAACCTTCCACCAAGAAATTTCCAAAATAACCAAGAAAAAGAGTCCTTCAACAAGTGCGCATCAATTTTCAGCCAAAAACCCTAGAATAGGGCGCAAATTTCAGACCTCACTTAGTGTGAGTGAAAGATGATCCCAAAATTAGAGAGTTTTAGCTCTCTATTTATACAATAGCAATGACCTTAATAAAATTTTAGATCACCAAAAGTCCGACAAGACCAAAATACCAAACAATATTGTTTTTACATTAAAATGTCATAATGAAACCCTAATCAAGCAAATAATGAGACGTCATGCCCTTTCTAGGGTGACGTTAGCCCCTTTTAGGGCAACATAGGCCTCCTGGAGAAAGACGTTGGCCCTCCTTGGGCTTCTCCAAGCTGCCACACATGTCACTACTACCATAATTGTCTCCCAAAACGTCCATAATGTTGGTGTTGATATTATGGTAGCTTCGGGAGGTATGAACCTCCATTGTGACCTTTGACAAGATTAGAATGTTCCGGAAGAAAGAAAAGAAATGAAAGTAACCCTAGAAGAGATGTCGGCTAAAGAGAGTTAATTAATATGAATTAATTAGTACCCAGGATGAAAACTCGTCCCAGGCAGTTTGCCAGGATTACTATAAATACAGGGCGCCAGTCTCTCATTTGACACACTTCTCAGAATTGCAGAAAGCCACTTCTGCGCACTGCAGTCTAGCAGTTTTGTGCGCAAGTCCTGGGGAAGGTGTTGCACCAGTTTTGGGTGGACTCTCTAATCAGCTTTGGTTACTTCTTGCTTGGTGCATTAGCCTTGCTTGGCTATTGGATTCCTACCAGGATTCTTCTCTCTGTCAAGGTCAAGGTGCTCGGAGGGTGGCTTCGACCTATGGTTGGGTGACAATAGTTATATTGTCAAATGGCAAAACGAGCACATCCACTCATATTCTAAAAGGTTATGGGCCCACACCTCCTTCATTCAGTCTAACCGCTGGAAGGAAGCATAGCCATTAGGATACTAAGCTCGTTGAGGAACTGTCGCTAGGGTTACTAGCAGGAGCAGCTTCCAAGACACTGTTGCTAGGGTTACTAGCAGGAGCAGTTGCAGAAACCCTAAATCCCAGATCCGGCACCTTGTGATGGAGCATCTCACTCAAGGAGAAGATATTCAAATGCACCCTAGTTCAGCACACCTTTTGGCTCTCTCAGAAGACATAAACGTCAGAGTTAAAGTTTTGGATCAAGGCATGACCAGCTACCAGTCAACCGAAGACGAGTGAAAAGATCAGTCTTCTACACTACTCAGCACTCACTAGAACAATTGAAGATGACATGTGGATAATCGATAGTGGAGCTTCTAGGCACATGACGGGAGATCAAGCCAGACTCTCAAATCTAAATGAGAAGAAGCAATCGTACAAGGTAGAGCTTGGAGACAAAAGTACTTACCCAGTCGAAGGATTTGGACAAGCCTCCGTCAAGTTGAAAACAGGTAACAATGTTCATTTAAGCAATGTTTTATATGTACCTGGTTTAGAAAAGAATCGTGTATCCATATCTTGCCTAGAAGACAAAGGAAACAGAATAGCTTTCGTAGATGGAAAAGTGTTATCTTGGCATAAAGACTCCAACATAGAGAATGATAGGGTTATTGGAAGTGGTGAAGGAAATCGATATAGACTACTAGAACAAAATGAAGAAGCTCTCGTACATAACAAAGTCAATCCCGATGAACTTTGGCATAGAAGGTACGTTCATATTAATTATCAAGCATTACCTTTTCTCAAAAGGATGGTTGAAGGAATACCAAAATTGCAGTCTACACATGAAGAAAATTTGCAAAGGATGTGCTCTTGGGAAGAATATCAAGAAACCATTCCCAAGCAGCAACAACAGATCTAAGGAGATTCTAGATCTGATACACTCAGATGTTTGCAGTCCAATGCCAGTCAAATCTCTAGGAGGATCTCTTTACTACGTAATCTTCATAGATGATTATTCAAGAAAGACTTGGTTATATCTACTAAAGACAAAAGACGAAGTATTCAGCAAGTTTCAAAAATTCAAAGCAGAGATAGAGAAACTCACAAACAAGAAGATCAAGATCTTAAGAACAGATAATGGAGGAGAATACACCTCAAAGGAATTCGTTGCATTCTGCAAATCGGCAAGGATTAGGAGGGAGTTGATTGTTCCTCATAATCCTCAACAAAATGGTTTAGCAGAAAGGAAGAACAGATCTATCGAAGAGACAGTAAAAGCACTACTAAATGATCAAGGGTTATCCATGTTCTTATGGGAAGAAGCAGCCATGATAGCAATATATGTGCAAAACAGAAGTCCTCACCGCATATTGAAGGACATGACTCCAGAAGAAGCCTTCTCTTGTAAGAAACCTAATGTGGAAAACCTAAGAATCTTTGGATGTCCTGTTTACTCTCACATTCCCAAGGACAAAAGGAATAAACTAGAACCCTCGAGAAAGAAGGGCATATTCGTGGGATATAGCAATTCATCCAAGGCTTATAGAATCTATATTCCAGAACAACATAAGATCGAAGTCAGCAGAGATGTGACATTCAATGAAAAGATGGCTTTCAAGAAATCCATAGAAGAAACTATAAAAGAAGAAGAGAATGAAGAACCTATTGAAGAAAACACAGAAAACCAAAATGACGAAAAGGAACAACCTGATCATCTTATCCAACCATGGGAGACCATTGATTCAGACACCGTACCTAAGACCAAGAAACGACCACCTTGACTTGAAGCTACCTTACAAGACGCAGAAAGACTCAAGGTCCCAGAAGGAACATTCAGAAAAAGTAAGAAGCCTAAAATATTCTCAAGCTATACAGCATATATGACAAAGCTTCTAGATGAAGAACCTACCACATTTGAAGAAGCAGTTCAAAAGAAACAATGGAAATAAGCTATGACAGAAGAACACCAATCCATTATGAAAAATGATGTATGGGAAATTGTACATAGACCTAAAGAAAAATCAGTGGTAACTTCAAAGTGGGTATATAAGATCAAACATGCAGCAGACGAAAGCGTGGATAAATATAAAGCAAGGTTCGTAGCCAGAGGGTTCTTCCAGAAGGAGGGAGAAGATTATGACGAAACTTTTGCTCCGGTTGCTAGATATACTTCCATTAGAGTTATCATATCTCTTGTCGCTTCCATGGGATGGAACTTACATCAGATGGATGTAAAGGCAGCTGTCCTCAATGGAGCAATCGAAGAAGAAGTATATATTGAACAACCTCAAGGGTTTGAAGTACATTCCAGAGACACTTACGTGCGCAGATTAAAGAAAGCTCTATATGGACTCAAGCAAGCTTCAAGGGCTTGGTATGCCAGAATGGACAGCTATCTAACGAGACTTGGTTTCTCCAAAAGTCATGCTGATCCAAACCTTTACTACAAAGTCGTGGACAATGCACCTGTAATTCTACTACTATATGTTGACGATCTATTCATAAC
>SNQJ01S0208718.1:0-16149 GCA_010110895.2 Picea sitchensis | reverse complement strand
GGGGGGGGGATTTAAAGTTTAGGATTGTTGGAGAGGACAACCAATCTTATATCCCTGCTTCAATTGTGGCTCTGGATATGGAGCAGGGAGGTCCTAGGGCCTTGCCTAATTCCTTCCAAATTGTTAAATTTGTAGCTTGGAAAGTGTATCAGCATAGGCCTAAGTGTCTAGGTATGATGAAGACATTTAATTATGACCCAAATCAACATTTTTATTTTTATCCTAAGTCTAACTTAGGAAAAGCATAAAAAAAATGTCAAATAATTTTTTATTGGATTTTTACTCAGATTTCCTAAGTTCTAAACTTAAGGAAATAAATATTTCACTTAAGTGAATTTTCCTGTTTTTTCTAGAAAGTTCCTGAGAGGGAAATAGAGCGAATGGAAAAAAACAAAGATTTAATGAGAGGGGTGAAGAAGACACATTGAGTCGAGAAGTTGAAGAGGGAGATTTGGTTGAGGAAGATGTCGACTTAGCAAGAGGGTGAGTTGGCTGAGTTGAGCAGCAGTAAGAGGTCGTACACCAAGATGTACCTACAAATGGGAAGAGGTCAAGTTAGGGAGCGTACAATAGGCCGAATATGGGTCGTACTGCTGCAGCAACAAAGGCCAATTCATAGGGTTGTACAGGTCATACCAGCCAAGAAATACATGGCCATACCAACCAAGTCGTACATGGTCGAATCATTTGGGCCATATAGGTTGATTCAGCTAGGTCGTACATGCCGATTTGAGCTGGGATGTACAACTACATGAAAGGGAAAATTTGGATGTAAGATTTTTTCTGTGTAATTTATGCTACTATAAATTTCGTTTGAAATCATAATAAATCCCCTCTTTTCTAGTTTTCCCCACACTAGGGTTTCCAAGGTAAAATTTATGTTGTGAGTTTTTTTATGTGCTTGGTTTCATGTTCAGTTTATGTTGTGCAAATTAGTGCTTAAACTCAATTGTATTTTTAGTGCATAGTTTAGATTTATATTTATGCATAAAATAGTAAACTTTGGATTATAAAACTATTGGCATTAAAATTTGTATGTTGGGTTTAAAATTTTAACATGGTATCAAAGCTCAGCCTCTGAATACAAAAGCCAAGTTGATTTCAAGTGTGAACCATGAGTAAAAAATAGTAGAGGAGGTTGAAAGACCAAGGAGGGTGAGTGAGATAGGGCAGGAGAGAAATGAAAAATGCATGGTTGAGATTGGAGGAAAGATATGAGGGCGCTTATAACTTCAATCCATAGAGAGAGCACATATCTATGGTGCTAGAGGAGCATGGGTTATGGGAGTTTGTTGAGGGAACTCCAATAACTCTAACATATCCAGCACAACTTGCAGCTCATATCAGGAAGGATGTGAAGGTGAGAAGAATTATTATTTATGGGGTGAAGGACAATATCATTCATCACCTGTCAAGAAATAAGACAACCAAGGAGATGTGGGAATCTCTAACCAAACTGTACCAATCAGATAACCATAGTAGAAAAATGATGTTCAGAGAGAAACATTGGACCACCAAGATGGACAGGGGAGATATTTTTGCATCCCACCTCACCAAGTTCACTCAGATCAGACATGAGCTAGAAGAAGTAGGGGAAGCCATGGATGAGACTGAGATGGTGAGGATAGCCTTGAATGGCTTCACTAAGGAGTGGAACATATTTGTTTGAGGAGTGGTAACACAAGAGAAACTCCCCAACTAGGAGAGGCTATGGGACAAATTCACTCGGGAGGAGTTGTGAGTTGGTACTTCACAAGACATCTAGACAAAATTTGAGGATGAGGAGAATATGTCTCTAAAAGGAAAGGGAAAAATTAGAGCTACGAAGGGTTCAAGTTTGGGTCATAATTCAAAAGGTGAAAAAAGGAAGGACTTGAGAAAAGTGAAAAAAATTTCTTGTCACAAACCATGACACTTTGCCAGCCAATTCCCAAATAAGAAGAAAGGAAAAAATAATTCACAAATGGCAGCTTCAACTTTAGCATAAGTTGATGATTTTACATCCAGATTTGAGAATGGGTTTTCACTCATTGCATGTCTTTCCATTTCATCGAGTAGTGGAGTCTGGTATATTGATATTGGTGCTTCTAGTCACATGATTGGAGAGTGTGATTACTTCTTCAACTTAAGGGAGGAGGATATGGACATCTACATTAATATGGGAAATAATTTCAAGTGCCAGTCAATACTCCATGGGACAATCACATTTCATAGGGAGTCTAGGAAACCATTGATGGTGAAGAATGTGTTGTATGTTCCAGGGATGACAAAGAACCTGATTTTTGTTTCAACCTTGGAGGATAGGGGCTATGTGGTCTCGTTCCAGGATGGGAGAGTGTGCATTCATCCCAAGGACCCCAAGACAATCAAAGTGATTAGATTCAGGAGAGAGAATTTGTATAGGCTTTCGTTTGAGCCAGCCCGAGCATTGGTGAGCAACACTTGTGACATGGTAGAGTTGTGGCAAAGGAGGATGTCACATTTGCATCATGGAGCACTCAAAGTGCTTAAGGAGATAGTGATCCTAGACTTATAGACTTTAGCACATAGAATCATGAGGTATTCAAAGGATGTGTTACGGGGAAGTACACCAAAACTGCTTTCCCAAGCAGTGACAACAGGATAGGAGGCATTCTTGATTTGATACAGCCAGACGTATGTGGGCCCATGTCATCAATATCCTTGAGTGGGCATGAACATTATGTCACCTTAATTGATGATCATTCCAAGAAGAACTAGATCTATTTCATGAAGACCAAGGACAAGGTCTTCAGTTGGTTCCAAGAGTTCAAAGCTCTTGTGGAGAACCAAATGAGGAGAAATATCAAGACATTGATATCTGACAATGGGAGCGAGTACATCTTCAAGGCCTTCAAGGATTTATGTGCAGGTGTTGGGATAAAGAAGGAGTTGACCATTTCGCAAAGCCCTTAGCAGAACGGGGTGGAAGAAAGAAAGAACAAGGCCATTGTTGGGGCTGCAAAGGAAATGTTGTATGATCAGGATTTGCCTAGGTTCTTATGGATAAAGTCTTGCAACATTGTAGTCTACATACAAAATAGGAGTCCTCATAGGGTGTTGGGGAGAAAGATTCCCGAGGAGGTATTTACAAGGAATAAATTGGATATTGGACACTTTAGGATATTTGAATGCATAGTCTACTATCACGTCCCCTCATAGAAGAGGATGAACCTCGAGGCCACTACTCAGAAGGAGATCTTCATTGGATACAATGATACTTCCAAGGCATACTGAGTCTACATTATTTCATTGAGAAATATAGTTGTGAAGAGGGATGTGAAGTTCGAGGAGGATAGATCCCTTAGGAAGACTCATGATATTGGTTCAACAACAATAGGGAATCAAGAGCTTGAGACTCAAAAGGATGAGGAGACACAAGTTACAAGAATAGGTACATGTACAAATTCTCAGACTATAGATTAGGATGAGGAGTAGGAGGCTCCTCCAATACAGGATACTCCTTCTTCCAGGAGGAGGAAGACCATATGGGTTGAGCATACCTTGAGAGAGGCTTAGGACTATGTGGGTTCTCCTACGACTTCTATCAGGGAGATTAGAGCACCACATAAATTTTTCAGTTACATGTCTCTGATGAGCAAGTTGTTAGAGGCCGAACCTTCCATCTTTCAAGAGGCATCACAACAGTAGGTTTGAAGGGATGCCATGGTGGAAGAGTATGTTTCCATCATGAAGAATGATGTATGGGAGGTTATGCCCTAGCTAGAGGGGAAATTTATGATATGATAGAAGTGGATCTACAAGATCAAGCACATTTTGGATGGCAGTGTGGAGAAGTTCAAATCATGGTTTGTGGCTAAGGGGTTCTCTTAGTAAGAGGGATTTGATTATGATGATACTTTCACCCCAATAGCCAAGTACACTTCAATCAGGGTCGTGATCTCTATTGTCGTTGAGATGGCGTGGAAGATCCATCATATGGATGTGAAGACGACCTTCCTTAATGGAATCATTGAGGAGCAGGTGTTTATTGAGCAACCAAATGGTTTTGAGGTGCAAGGGAGGGATTCCCACGTACACATGTTGAAGAGAGCCTTATATGGGCTCAAGCAGGCTCCTAGAGCATGGTATTCGAGGATATATAACTACTTCATGGGATGGTATTCACCAAGAGTGAGGCAGACTCAAACCTCTACTACATAATTGTTGGAGGTGAGACACTCATTTTTGTGTTGTATGTGGACGATCTATTTCTCACAGGTTCAAAGAAGATCATGGTAGAATGAAAGATGGACCTTTCTTTCGAGTATGAGATGAAAGATTTGGGGTTGATGCACTACTTTCTAGGGTTAGATGTGTGGTGACGAGATGGTCAGAATTTCCTTGGACAAGGGAAGTATGCAATGGATATTATGAAGAGGTTTGGTACGTAGGACTGTAGGCCTATGTCTATGCCCATGGTGACCAATTGGGATAACATTGATTCTTCCAGATCAAAGGCAATGGACCCCACATTATATAGGTAGTTGATTGGCTCTCTCGTGTATCTGGTCAACATTAGACTGAATACATGTTTTGCAGTTAACACATTCAGTCAGTTCATGGTTGAGTCGAGGAGAGTACACTAGGTGGAAGCAAATAATGTCCTTAGATATCTGTGTGGCATGTTTCAGTATGGGTTGACTTACATCTAGGGAGATGGAGTGAATTTGATGGGCTATACAGATGCAGACTGGGCAAGAAACACAATTGACAGGAAAATAACTTTAGGGTGTTGTTTCAGCTTGGGATCAAGAGTTGTTTCTTGGTTCAACAGGAAACAAAAGTTAGTTGCATTGAGCTCTACTTAGGTTGAGTACATGGCAACTAGCTTAGAAGCATGTGAGGCCATATGGCTTTGGAAGCTACTCATGGGGTTGTTTGGCCAGTAGATAGAGATGATTGTCATACACTGTGACAAATAGAGTTGCATCAATCTCTTTATAAATCCAATGTTCCATGACAGATCCAAACACATTGATATCATATTTCACTTCATCAGGGACTTTGTGTAGAAAGGGATAGTGAAGCTACAATATGTGCCTACAGGTGAACAAGTTGAATACATTTTTATGAAGGCCTTGATGAAAGGAAAATTTTTCTTCTTCAGAGACAAGTTGGGGGTGGTGTAGAACACCTTCCTCGCTAAGAGGGAGTGTTAAATTTTGTAGCTTGGAAGGTTTCTCGACATAGGCCTAAGTTTCCAAGCATGCTAAAGACATTTAATTATGACCTAGATCAACATTTTTATTTTTATCCTAAGTCTAACTTATGAAAGGCATAAAAAACTGTCAAATAATTTTTTATTGGCTTTTTACTAAGATTTCCTAAGTTCTAAACTTAAGGAAATAAATATTTCACTTAAGTCAACTTTCCTGTTTTTTGAAAGTTCCTAAGATGTAAATATAGAGAATGGAAAAAGATAAAGAGATTATGAGAGGGGTGAAGAATACACATTGAGTCGAGAAGATGAAGAGGGTGATTTGGCTAAGGAAGAGATCGACTTGGAAAGAGGGAGATTTGGTTGATTTGAGCAATAGAAAGATGCCATACACTAGGTTGTACCTACAACAAGGAAGAGGTTGAGCTAGGGGACCATACAACAGGTCAAATTTGTGTCATATTGTTGTAGCAACATAGGCCATACATGATGTAGGGTCGTACCATCCAGGTCATACATGGTCGAATCATCTAGGCCACACAAGCCAATTCATCTAGTTTGTACAAGCCAATTTGAGAAGGGACGTTGATCCAAAAAGATCTTTTAATGATAATGGTTAAGTTATTTTGCATGAGTTAAATTACCATTTAGGAAACTAATGAAAGAGGAAAAATTAAAGAGGAAACATAGAAGCCATAAGATAATATATAGATATGAACATAAGCATGAATAATGACAAACCATTAAACACCAAAGTGATAATGGAGTTCGACAATCTCGCCTACGTCTCCGGGCCTTTGTCTAAGTGGGTGAGGATTTCTTATTTATGTTTGAAGCTTTAAAAGTACATAATAATAGTGCCAAAATGATTATAAACTGATTTGGTTGTGTTCTACTAGATCGCAAGAACCCAACAAAACTGACGGCACTGAAAATGGATGAATGTATCTCCCAGAAAAGGCCCACAAAGGTGCTCTCCTCAATGGCTTCCCTGCATAAAAATGGCTTTGGCTCAAAACTTCTTCAGCATTTTCCTATTCTGAACCCCCCTCTCATGGCTTCAAGAACCTTTGGTTTATATAGGCTTTAAGTGGGTAACAACCTTCCAACTTCTCCTCAATATATGGCCTCAAAAAGGGCTCCATATCCCTCAATATTGGCCAAAATCTCTCAAAACTGCTGAGAAAATCAATTAAAACTCTTAATACAAGGTATAAAACCCACATTTGGAAAAATATACAGGCACAACCCCTAAAATACGGTCTCTTGGTCACCTGCGTGCACCCATGTGGCCTTGGTCTAGCGTCGATTCGTTGGCTCCCCTCCGGAATGCCCCTTGGTCCAGTGCTTGGCCATGTGATCACACCCCTTACCTTCCATGCACCCAAACCTTATCCTTTGTGCCCAAAATCAGGTGGTAAACCCCTGGTTCCTAGTTTCCCTATCCCCATATATATCTGCGCTTATAGTTCAGAGTCCAGGTCATATGGTAGTGTCAACGCGACCGAAGGTTGAGGCTGGATCCTTGCACCAAAGGGTTATAACACAGGTCATATGGAAATGGTTCTATGGAGCACGCCAGGGGTTGGGGCCTAGCCCCATCCCTATTCTCCGTCGATTATACAACCCTTCCATGTTAAATACATGTGGCACCATAAGTTGTTAATACCCACCATGTAGGCAGGCTGGTAGCTCGACCTACGTGAAGACTTTGGAACCCATGGAGGTCACAGGTTCGACCCCCACAGACCCATAAAATTTTGTCAAACAACCAATGAACCAATAAAGGGGTGCCATGTGGCAGCCCAAGACTAGGCCACATGGCACCTTCACATTCTCCCAAAACTTCCATGTGTCATACGTCAATTCATCCACCTGTCAGCTGTCATGCCCAGTCAACAACCTACCAACTCACTGCCATGTCATCCTGTGCCACGTTAGCTCATGCCAATTGTACCTTCCACGTCATCCCATGCCATGTGTCACCCTTGCAGTGGTGCCACGTGTCACGATCTGACTCTTCCATGTCTACACCTGTCCACGTCAACGCCAACGCACCCTGCCACGTCAGTTGTACGACTGTACAGCCTGTACAGTCAGTTTCCACGTCAGCACTGTATGAATTGTACAGTCGACATTTTTTTTTCCTGTTTGACGAAACGAACAGATCACGATATCTTTCGCATACGATGTTCGTTTGAGCCCGTTCAAGTTGTGTTGGGTTCGTATCGACAAGGCTACACACATGTCAGTTTTGAAGTCATTCTGAGAACTTTGATTTTTAGGCCTTCCTGGACCCATTTTGATCCCGAGATCCAATTTTGGATTAGACGTACATCTACAAGAAAGATAAAATTTGGCTACAATATTTTTTTGTGTAATTTTTGTTGTTGTAAATTTCCTTTGAAGCCATAATAAATCCCCTCTTTGTTGGTTTTCCCGACACTGGGGTTTCTAAGTTAAAATTTATGTTGTGAGTTTTTTTATGTGCTCATGTTCAGTTTCTACTATGCAAATTAATGATTAGACCCAAATGTATTTTCAGTGCATAGTTCATATTTATATTTTTTCATAAAAGATTAAAATTTGGATTATAAAACTATTGGCATTAAAATCTGTATGTTGGGTTTAAAATTTTAACACAAACCTCTTGTGTATGGGCAATCCAAGAAGAGTTGTAGAACGGATTCATTATCTGACTTACAAAGGCTACATCTACCAGGTCCTGTGAAGTTCCTTCTCTGGAGCTTATCCCATGTGGGAGCTTTGTTAAGTAAGAGGAGACACATGAACAAAGCTCTGGGTGGTCCGGTAGGATTTGGGGATGCATCGGCTACAAATTTTCAAAATCTTTTTGACAGTGAAATGTTACTTTTTTTGAAATTTTTGCACATATCAGACTTTGTATTCTCCATGTAATAAACAATTCTTGGGCCTAATATTAAATGGACACCTTACTATAGATTTTGCCCCACCTAAGCAGATTATAACAAATTTTACACATAAGTTGGTCATTCTCAAATCAGGCATTGAAAGATCCTCCTTTTTGTACTCTTTTTTCGATGCTCCAAGCATCTTTTTGACGACTCTCTAGCTTCCTGAATTCCTCTTAGCATCTACATATGTAATTTTGTTCCATATGTAATAAAATTACCATCTTTTTTCCTTGGAAATATATATATATATATCCAAGGAAATTCTTACCTTCGTGGAAGTTAATCATCATCATCATAAAAAAAAAAAAATCATATTGCTTTCTACAATCAAATATGAGGGAGATGTGTAATTCCTTCTATGCTCAACATAGGGTTGACATGTAACATTTAAAAAAATATTAATAACAAAAAATATTTCATTATTAACCATAAATCAAATAATTTAATGTCCACTTAGAGTAAAATAATTGTATTGCATAGAAAGGTGTTTTCTACAACTCAATTTGAGGAAGATGTGTATCCCTTCCATGCTCAGCATGAAGTTGACACGTGACATTTAAAAAATATTATTAAAAAAAAATATTTTAATAAGAGAGTAGAACTCGTGACCTAATGAGAGGGGACTTACCTAACCCCAAGGGGATCTAGAGAGTCGAACATGTGGCCTCCCCAACTCATCACATCACTCAAGGAGAGATCTCACATGTGACTCATGACCACTTGGGCTAAACCTCTAGGCTAACTTTATATATATATATATATAAACTTATTAAGTCCATATGTGATTTCTAAAATGGGGGAGATGTGTAATTTCTTCATTGGCATGTAACATTTTAAGAAAATATTTCAGCATCAAACATAAATAAAATATTTCAATATCAACCATAAATAAAATAATTCAATGTCAACCTTAATTAAAATAATTTTATATCAACTTTATGTGTGTGTTTGATGATTATGATGATGATTGTATATATAGAGAGACTAAAAAAATTTATTATTCAATGGATAGGTGTTTTCTACTTCCTAGTATGATAGTATGAGGGAGATGTGTAATTTTTTCATAGAGTTGACACGTGACATTTAAAAAAATATTCCAATTTCAACTATAAATAACATATTTGGTGTGTTGCTCAGTGTCCAAGAGATTGTAATTCCTTCCATTCTCAACATGGAATTGACACTTGACATACACATATATAAAACTAATGTAAATTCATTTTAACTTTTAATCTATCATGGTTCATAAGGAAAAGGAAAGTGAACTTCAAAAAAACTTAAGAACTCATAATAAATCCTAAGTTAAAGATGAATTTCCACTAATATAACTTCAACATATCACAAAAATGTATATATTTATATTTTCTCCCTCAAATAAAAAAAAATCAATATCATATTAATTTATTATAATGTTAAGATTTTGATACTATGAAATACATCATATGACCCCCCCAAAAAATAAAAAATCACCGAAATGTATTGACTCCATACAGTTTTGATGAATATGAAACACATAAAGTTTTATTGCATGATTAAACATTAAAAACACACATTAAAGTTTTATTGAATGATTAATCATTAAAAAACACATCAATCAAGTTTTATTCTGTGATTGATTGTTACAAAAGCACCAAAAGAAATAATTGTCTAAAAATATATTGAAAATAAATAAATAATTGTCTAAGAATATATAATTAAAAAAAAAAAACATAAAAATATTTATAAATATAAATAACTCGAATACGTGAAGTTGGTATCCTTGTTTCTTTGAATTTAACATGCAAAGAGTTAAGAATTGGAATTAGAAATTCAACATTGATTCAATTATTATCTATAAAAATATTGTTGTAAAAAAAGAGATAATAATGATTAATTTGTTTTAATTAGTTTAAAAAGATTAAATATTTAACAATTTTTTCTTTGTTAGATGTTATAATATATGAACATTTTTTTCTTTGATAGATGTTATAATACAAATTGTAGGTTGGGAAAAGCTCGATCCAACCAATAAATAGCGACAACTAAGAGGTCGTATATCCATTGCCACCTTAGGTATATGTCCCCGTCACTTTAGAGGTGAGGTAGTCACTTTAAGGGGGGAATCCCAGTGACCCTAGGGGCAATGAGATGGAAAAATATGAGGATGGGGATGAAGTCCCTAGAGGTCAAATCTAAATGGTATCAAGGTCTTGGAATGAAGTCTTGGGAAGGTCCAAGGGTTGTCAAGTTTGATGAGTAACCTGTAAATGGTGAAATACATGCCCGAGACACAAGAAAAACAAGCATATATTGAAATATAATCAACTGGACAAACAAGTTAAGCTTGTTGTCCCTAATAGTAGTTGTTAGTAACAATGTATATAAGAAAATAAAATGGCACCATAAGCTGGAAAATAAATGCTAGAAATCAAGTAGAAGATACAAGAGAAAGACTAGCTAAAGACTAGCAAAACTCAAGATGAAAGACCAAGATACTAGCATGAAAAGATAAGGCTGTTGTAAACATTTTTCTGCAGAAAATTATATCAGCCTTATGGTTGTAAAAATCTTTGTGTTACAACAAGAAAATCATCCACTAAAACTCCTCAAAACTTTGCCAAAAAGTGTGCTAGAGCAAGTAAGACAAGCGTGCAAACTTTGGGCAATTTCCAGTTGTTGATAAGAGAGTTATTAAGCAATTGAGTTAGGGTTTTTTGCAGCCCTAATGGATGAAGATGTAAATTTATAACATAAAAAAGAACTATCCCTTTGATGGGGACGCCCTAGTGGATCTGAGGTGCCCAAGGCACAAGGAAGACAATCCGAGTTGCAAAAAGTAAAAATGACAAGAAATTATGTTTCTGAATGCAATATTTTATTTCTCCAATGCAAGATTAGTGCCTTTAGTTATGGGCTAATGGGATCAATAAGAAAKATCTAGGATTACTAAACCCTTGGGGGTGTAAATCCTCTTACTTCCCAAGGTAAGTAACCTAGCTACGGTTTGAAGATGAGGGTGTAAATCCTCTTACTTCCTCAACAAAACCCTTTCAAAATAACTTGATAAAATGGTGGAAACTAGGATAGAGGTGTATATCCTTATACTCCCTATATAGCCTTGGCCAAAACAACCTCAACTTTAATTACAAATGATAATAACAAGGTAAATAAACCATACCATTCAAGAAAAAGCCTTTACATGACAAAGTAAAACCTCCACAATAACAAGAAAATTACCTCCTAAGGATAGCGCATCATCATCATCATTCAACCCTAACCAAAAATCATTATTCCATAGCACCAAAGGAAAAATATTCCAAGTGTAGCGAAAATTTCTAACCAAGTACTTCTCACAAGTGGGAGAGTTATGTTAAAATGAGATCTTATGATCTCTTATTTATACAAAATGTCACTAAGATAGTTTGTCCACATAATTAAGGGTAAAACACATGACTAGAGGTCAACAATCCTAATCTTTCCCCTTTTTACAAAGTAATATTAAACAATTCACTTTAATTTCACTTTTGCACAAAGAAAAATCCCTAGTAATATGGACGTCACCCCTTTAGGGGACGTTTTGGCACTAGGAGAAGGTCGTTGGTGATGGAGGAGTGTAGAAAGGATTCCCAAAGCCACATGTTAAGCATCCAAATAAATTCCTTCATGTTCAAAGTCTTAATCCCCTCAAAATGTCCTTGTACCAATGCATGTCAACTTCACCACCAAACCCTAACCCCACTAGGTGATGTCATGCCTCTAAAGGTGATGTTTTTCCTCTCCTAGGAAAAACATTTGGCATGTGGGGGATAGGTTATGTCGTCCAAGTCATATTCTAGGCCTTCAAAGTTTGATCTCTCTCATTTTACATGGAGGCCCTTGGAATCCACCTGTGGGCTTCAAGCCCAATGGAATCCCAAGCTAGGTGTGTTCTTCCAAAAATCTCCACCAACTAGGTCCTGGAAAGACAAATAAGCATGCCCTCCAAGGATCTCAAGTCATAACATCATGATAAGTGAATCCAATCAATAAATGAACCACCTAATCATGTGTATCAAATATCACTATGTCAAACAATCAAGTTCTCAAAGACATTATGCAACTTGTCAAGATTGAATATTGGAGGGTTGACGAGGTGTCCTATTGGGTAGAGCTTTCCCTAGGTCAAGGAGAGTTTCTAAGAGATCCCTCTCTAATCCATGTAAAGTGGGTGAAGTGGTTAGGGTTAAGACTCAATGGGCATAGGGCTTATGACATACAAGAGGTCGTAGTGTCTCATTCATGGGTGCCTTTGTAGAGGGTGTATGGTACCTTCGCCCGAAATCCATTTTTTCCAAGCCCATTATTTTTCCATTCTTTCATTCTTTCAGAAATTTAAGGAAAGGTTGAAGGCCACTGCCCTGGAGTGGTGTCCAGATAATGACAGTGTCACCAACAAACACCTAGTGGAAATGAGAAGGTTGGCTCGTGATGAGACCCCCTTTCTCTTAGCCATGCAACTTAGAGCCATTACCCTGGCTTGGTGACCATATGATGGTAAATTCATACCACGAGATATTCATGGACATGATAGGTCGGCTTGTGATGAGACCTCCTATCCTCCAACTAACCTTTTAAGCATTCTTAGTCATATTTTATTGTGGGTCCCCCTTTTCTCAAAGATAAGTGTTTCATTGATTTCTTGGGTGATCCCTGGGTGAAGCATCTAGAAGGTTTATACATAGGTTTTTATATTTACCCAACATCAATCCATCTAGGCCTTTAGCCCCTTCTTCCCATAGAATGAGGGACAACCCCTTCTTGGGTCAATACACCCTAAAATCCCAAGAGATAAGGAAATGGGGGGAAATATTGACGAAAAGTGGTAAGTATGGTCGGGAATGGTACAATGGCTCTTCTAGGGAGTTCCTAGTGGCAAACCCATCCCCAAGGAAGACCACTTACTAGGGCACAATGTCAACCACCAAGGTGAAGCACGGAAAAAGGCATAATGTCCAAGAATTTATCATGAAATCTAAAGAAATCTAAGATACAACATACTTAATTGCTTCAAATATTGAAATGATTCTCACAATAATACTGACTTGTACCTCATGGAGCAAGGCCCACTGCCTTCAAGAAGCCAACTAGTTTGGTGGATGCCATATGAAAATAGTGACCTCTATGGTGGTGAGAAGGGTCTCCATTTGTGAAAAAGGATATTGCTATTCATGTAGTCTCTTGACACTCCATATCTGCAACCTGTGGGTCTTTAGACATAATCTCCTTAGTTATCCACAAAATGGGGATAACATCTGGCTCCTACTTGGCGAAATCTGCTCATCTTAGAGTGCATGAGAACCACAACATCTCCTGGTAGACCTGTTCCTTCCAAAAAATCAGAAAAAGGGATCAGATTATCTATGGTGGTGCTATCACCCTTCATCCATATATATATAGAAAATCCAAAATGAAAGCTAATCTATAAAAGAAAATTTTTGACTATTTTTCAAAAATTTCTAAACTAAGCATGAAATCAATATGAAAATAGAGAAAAATGAAAATGAAATCCATCCAAACTAATATGAGAAATAAATATGCAAATGCAAGAAATCAAAATGACCTACCTACTTACCTTGGGGCCTTGGGGTCCTGAAGATCAGGTGATGGGTGATTTCAGGTGAAGTCATACAACCAGTGCAACCAGTTGATCATCTCATCAAAGTATCTCCCCCTGTTCTTAATCATGTAATACAACAAGGATAAGTCAATCACATAATAATCATGAGTATAAATACACATATAATTGATCGTAAAATAAAACTCATGGAGATGGGTGGGAGGGAGGAAATCCTTCTGGAAAGAGAAAACATCAGCCTGATCATCCTACCTAAAAGTGTAGCCACACACCTGATCAATCTATCTCTGAATATGGATACTATATGTAGACAAAGGCTCATCTTCATCCTCCTGAAATTGATCGTTTCTTCCTGAAGATCGAGAAGATATGAGAGGTCCCAAGAAGACCTCATGATTTTCCTGAGAGGTGGAAATGAGGTAAGGGATGGGCTCAGGTTTAGGAAGAGAAAATCATGCCCTCTTTATCTTCAAATCCATGTAGAAATACTCAATATGAGAGTACTTCCTTTTCGTAGAATGAGCCTATTATCGCTCTGAGGTGGCTACATCCTGGTACTCCTCCAAAATTGAGGACAAAAGTGGTTGAGAGTCCTCGAATAAATATGTAATCATGTCATCATCAGGCTCCTAAACATATGAATCATATACGCATGAAAAGTATTCCTCTGAAGATTACAACTCAAACCCCTTCTCTTGAGGGCTACCCTCAATTTCGTAAATAGGGTCTCTATAAAAAATGAGATGACCAAGATCCCATCTACATCTTCCAATCTATATGAAAGTGTCTATAGGCTCATCTAGAGGTTCTTTTATAAGACCATCAACATAAATAATCATCTCTTTGTCTTTGTGCGCAGGAGGAGTAGACGCATGGACCTCTTCAACAGGTTCCTAAAATTCATCAGGGAGGCTAGTTGCTTCTTCAACTTCATGAACAAGAGTAGAGCACGGTTGGACAACCTCAACTACATCAGGCATGAGAAAACATAATTATGCCTCAACATGTTGTGCTTCATTAAGATTATTTTTCTCTTCATGGACATGCTCCTCCATCACCTCTTCATCACACAATGCTTGATTCTTAATGTAGAGTGTTTCATGTGCCTTTTTTCAAAAAGATCTATAGCATCCAAGGGATCATCTAATACTTCTTCACTTTCAAAGTCACAGAATAAAGCATCATCAAGATATTCAAAAGGATTACAACTCATCATATTCTCTTCTTGATGTGCAGGAGGAACAAAGGCATGGATGTCTTCATCAAATGGAAGGGAAGATATGAGCACTTCTTCCTCATCAAATGTCTCATTCTAATCTTCATCGGGATCTTCTTGGTAACTTTCTTCATATGTCTTTTCTTCGATCACTTCTTCATCGTCAAGGGAAGGAAATAACTCTCTTATGTGATTCATCATTTATTTAGCATCTTTATTAGCAAACTTCTCCTTTTCCATCTGTAAGAATTCCATCGTTGAGTCACAATAATTTTAACACGAGGGTTCATCCCATGGTGCCATAATTCCATTGACTGAAAAGACACCTCAAAGGAGTCACCAGGTGAGATTAAGTCACACCAAAGGAGGAAAGAGGAAAGGTGGGTTCGTGGAAGGTGGTGTCGCCAAATGAACTTCAAGGAGAGTTCATCAAGGGTGGAAAGGGAAAATCCCTTGGGTTGAGTCTCAATGCAAGCTAAGGGATAAAGGCTTTGGGATAACTTGCCAAGGTGTCATTAGGGTTCATAAGAGGATTCAAAATTATCCCTGGAAACGACACCAAAATGTTATCGCACAAGTTGTAGGTTGGTAAAATCCTGACCCAACCACTAAATGGTGACAACTAAGAGGTCACCTACCCACTGCCACCTTACGTAGGTGTCCCCGTCACTTTAGAGGTGAGGTAGTCACCTCAAGGGGGGAATCTCGGTGACCATAGGAGGAATGAGATGGAAAAAAATGAATATGAGGATGAAGTCCCTAGAGGTCAAATATAAATGGTATGAAGGTCTTGGGAAGGTCCAAGGGTTTCCAAGTATGATGAGTAACCTTAAAATGGTGAAATACATGCTTGAGACACAAGAAAAACAAGCATATATTGCAATATAATCAATTGGACAAGCAAGTTAAGCTTGTTTTCCCTAATAGAAGTTGTTAGTAACAATGTATATCATAAAATAAATTGGCACAATAAGCTGAAAAATAAATGTTAGAAATCAAGTGGAAGATACAAGAGAAAGACTAGCTAAAGATTAGCAAAACTCAAGATGAAAGACCAAGATACTAGCATGAAAAGATAAGGTTGTTGTAAACACTTTTCTGCAGAAAATTATATCAGCCTTATGGCTGTAACAATCAATGTGTTATAGTAAGAAAATCATCCACTAAAACTCCTCCAAACTTTTCCAAAAAGTGCACTAGAGAAAGTAAGACAAGTGTGCAAACT
>SNQJ01S0208717.1:6136-16149 GCA_010110895.2 Picea sitchensis | reverse complement strand
CAGGAGGAGGGCCCATACTGGTTAAACACCGGGCAGTTGAGAGGAGCGGGACTGCACGAGCGCCGTTGATCTGGGCGCTACGATCCTGGCCGTCGGAGAGCTGCACATGGGATCTCGGACCCCCCCCCTCCACTTAAAGGTAGAAAGGCGAGGGGGGTCCGAGCTGCTCTCTACTGTCGTTGATCCGGGCGCGCTAATCTGAACCGTCGGAGAGCTGCGCCTCCGATCTCGGACCCCCCCCCTCGCTTAAAGATCGAAAGGCAAGGGGGGTCCGACAATCGTTGTGTACCGTCGATCTGTGCACGTAAATCTAGACCGCCCGGACGTACCTGCTGCTTACCATGGGCACATTATCGCCCGAAACTTTGGACAAGTGGGTTTTAACCCGTTCTCTTGATATCTAAACCCCTTAGCAAGAAATATCGCTAACAGAAAGATATAAAGACTTAACTTATCAAATGCAAAGATTTGTGTCAAATTGAAAATATAGTGAATAGGAAATGTAAATGCTCCCCATGGTCATCTTTACTTTCCTTAGGTTCATGAAACTGTTATCAGTAGGGTTTTGACTTAGGTCATTTGATGAAGACTATAAAAAAAAAGTTTGAAAAACTATTATAATGATAAAAAAAAATTGATATGAAATTTTCTTGTAATAAGATTTTATCTCTTGGTTTGAATCAAATGGATATTATCTAATGGAAGATCATGAATAGTTTTATCAAGAAAATCTAATATTGCATACCATATTTTGGCTAAGAAAAGTCACTGTGAAATGGCATGTGATTTTATGTGCAATATTTTTCTCGATGAGATCATCTACATGTAACTCTAGTGTGGGACCTACCATGTCCTTTTCCTTTATGAATTCCATATTAGATTTTTTTTCCTTTTCCTCTCTTCCATCGAAACCTAGTCCTTCATGTTTGGCCATCAATTCAACTATGATGGACCTTAGGATGTCTTGTCTTCTCTTTCCTAGCCCTTTTCCATCATAGCCCATTTTCCTTAAAATTTTTGAACCAATGCATCTAGTATGTTTTTCAAAATCACCAAAAGGTTCTTGAGAAATGCCAAAGAAATGTGAGCTTACCAAAGTTGTCTCGGTCATGGTGCTAGCTTATATAGTGGAAATGGAAGGTGGTTTTTCTTCTTGGTGCCCTTGGAAAGCTTCCTATAGCTTTTCTAATTATTGCTCCTTCTCTACCAACTATTTTTATCGTTGAGTCATCATGTAAACGATCACATCTTATTTCCATATATCCAAATGAATGACATTATCTCCTATTTATACAAGTNGGTGCCCTTGGAAAGCTTCCTATAGCTTTTCTAATTATTGCTCCTTCTCTACCAACTATTTTTATCGTTGAGTCATCATGTAAACGATCACATCTTATTTCCATATATCCAAATGAATGACATTATCTCCTATTTATACAAGTTGATCTCTACTCTTGTCCTAATCTACCATAACTGCAGTGAGGGAGTCCTAGTATTCATCAAAATGATTCTCTAGCAATGGAAATAGTCTTTTCAAGGTCTCAAGGTTATTCTCCATATTTTCCATCCTCTAGTCATACATATGGACCTTCTCCTTCAAGTTCTTTTTATCTTTTGAAGATGAACATTGATGGCATGTAGGTCTTCGAACCTTTCTCTATTTGCATTACTCATATTGAATTTTCTTTCTCTTCAAATTACTAGTAGCTACATCATAGTCAAGGATTGAACTACTATGATACCATATGATCCATAAAGAAGAACTTATACCCCACTTGATTCACCAACATAGATACTTTGTGGAATTAACTTTTTGATCTCCATTTCTCTAAATTTTGCAAATTTATTTGTTCTCTGAATGGCTACAATCCCTCTATTCTCGATTTAGTTTTGATTGCAACTATTATTCATGATTAGAGGTATGGCCTACTATCTATTGTAACCTACACACATCAACTAGATAACAACACAATAGTAATCAATCCAATAAAAAACCAATACTCTGTAAACACTCTTTCAGAATAAGTTAAGCACACACTTATACTAGGAGGGGGGGTGAATCAGTATAAGGCAATTTTTGGGGGTGAATTGGTATAAGGAAATTTTTTAATTTTTCAAACATTCATCAACCATAATAAAATAATCCCAAATGAGATATATTAACTGCAGAACATGGAACACAATATTTACATGGAAACCCTTTTGGGGGGAAACCACAAAACTTCTCTTTATAATTATTTGTAGGCACCAACCTACTAATGACACCAATCCCCACTGGTAAAAATCTTGGTAAGCACCAACCTACTCTTATAGATATTCATAGACACCAATCCCCACCGCTAAGAACCAACTTAGAAAGAGACATTAATCTCTTGCAAATCTTGGTATATGCTAATCTATTGGAGACACCAATCCCCACTGCTAAGCACCAACTTAGCAAGAGACACCAATATCTTAATAGATCTTTGTAGACACACATGTAATAGAGACACCAATCCCCACTGATAAGCACCAACTTATCAAGAGACACCAATCTCTTACAAATATTTGTAGAGACCAATCTACTGGAGACACCAATCCCCACTACTAAGCATCAACCCAGCAAGAGACACCAATCTCTAAGTTTCACCAACCTTCACCAACTCTTCTTACTATTTATACCTTCACCACGTATGCTCGCTACTTCTTCCTTTACCAGGTCTACTTGCTTCTTCTTGCTTCATCGGATCTTCTAATTACTTATGCATTTACCGAGTCTGACCAAAGTTTGAATTCTCAAATGGAAACTTTCCCAAAGCTTGTTGTTTTGGTTCTCTTCCCACGAAAAAACTTGTAGAGCATGCCACGTATCCAATTTTACAAATATCATTCTAAAATGTTTACCTAAGGTACTTTTATATGTCTCCTCTATTCTCTGAAATTTTCACATTTTGGAGAGTCCCACAAAACAATTTATAGTGAAAATTCCAAACTGATCTCAGGACCATTCAGAAACCCTAACTTCCACAAAGCATATCTCATAAATTTTGGTAAATCAACATCTGAAATTTTTACCTGGGGTACTTTTGTATGTCTTCTCTATTATGTAAAAATTTCATAGTATGATGAGTCCCAGAAAAGAAGTTATAGTGAAAATTCCAAATTGACTTGTTGAAACTAATTTCATGAGCATTCAAGAACCCTAACTTCCACAGAGCATATCTCAAAACGTACAGTAAACAAACATATGAAATGTTTACTTCAGGTACTTCTATATTTCACCTCTATTCTATAAAAATTATACAATATGAAGAGTCAAGGAAAAGAAGTTATAGTGAAAATTCCAAACTTACATGTTTGAAACTAATTTCAAGAGCATTTTGGAACCCTAAATTCCACACAGAATATCTCCAAAAGTGTACAAAACAAAAATAAAATTTTTTGAACACATGTACATACAAATCTCTCCTCCATCTCTACAGAATTTCAAGGTCTAAAAGGTCGTAGAAACTAAGTTATAGAAAAAGTGTCAATATGACCTGTTTGAAACTGATTTCAGGAGCATTCAAGAACCCTAACATCCACATGAAATATCCCTCAAAGTGTATAGAAACAAAATATGAAATTTTTACCACATGTACACAGAGATATCACCTTTGTCTTTGCAAAATTGGAAGGTATGAAACATCCTAGAAAATAATTTATAGTGAAATTGTCAAGTTGACTTGTTTGAAATTGATTTTAGGAGCATTCAAGAACTCTAACTTCCACAGGTCATATCTCCAAAATTATAGTGAACCATCATCTAAAACTTTTCCACATGTACACCAATATCTCTCCTCCATCACTTCAAAATTTCAATGCTTGAAACGTCCTAGAAACAAATTTATCGTGAAAATGTCAAGATGACCTGAAACAAATTTCACAACTCTTCCCTTTTGGAGTGATATTCAATCTTTGCTCATCCCATTTTTACACACTCACTTTCTCTCAATACTTTCTCTTTTTATACTTTTCATAACTCTTCATGAAGGGAACTGTCCATTAATCAAATAATTAATTCTCAATACCATGGGAAATACCCCAAATACCATGGGAAAACACCCCAAACCCCTGGGTTTGAAATCATGTAAATAAACACATAGTCCACTAGGCATAGAAAGAATTTCCCCTTGTCTACAAATCTCCCAGGAATAGAGACAATTATCCCCATATTTGCAAATCTCCCCCTTTTATATCAATGGAAAAGGGGTTCTCCCCCTAGACTTGTGCTTCTCCTTAAGCAATCGGTCAAAACTCTAATCGATTGTCATGTAAAGTTGATCCTCGATCGACTACTTCCAAGGAAATCACCAATAAGTAAGAGGAATGTTGCATGACCATACAATCAATGATACAAAATGATATTAATTCCTCAAAAAACTAGTCAAATGATTCCATGACCATCCATCAATCCAACCACAATATATCATGGTAGTCGACATTGGTCCATAATTATGTCTTTCATGTCTCTTCTGCAAAGATATGAAAGCATGATTAAAATTCCTTCAATTTTTATGGTGAGGATGAGATAGGTAATATATTTTTGTGTTGGCTAATCGGAGGAAGTAGGCTTGGGGTCAAGTTCGCTTATAGTAGTAGAACAACATGGCATATCAACAACAATTTCATATGTAACATCATGCAAAATTATGGCATGTGAAGATTAGGTAACTCATCAATATGTTAAACACAATCAAATTAGGTTTTTCTTTTGGAAAACAAGTCTGAACTCCACCTACAACAAATAAAACTTCCTTGTTTTAGTAAGGCCGGGTGTAGGTAGGGATAAAACAACAACATCATATCCAAGACCAATCTTAATGAATGGACACCTTTGACAATTGATGATCTTGTCTAAGGTTTTAGTACTCTTTTCAAACTTCAAGATTCTATTCAAATTAATAGTTGTTTGTTGGGAATATTTTTATCATTGATATCAAATACACAGGAAGACTATAGATGTCCAAGATAAATATTGCAAGATGGATATTGCTGGAAATATTGTTTTTGGATTTTTGATGCTCAATTTGGATACCCTATATTTGAAGGAATTTTTAATCGAAATACCTAGATCAAATGGGAGAATAGGTTATATGGTTGGAAATATTATTCTTAGACCTTTCCAATGGTATATGGAACTCCCTCTAACTCCTTAGGAATGAGGATATATGGATTTTTCTATCAAACAACCCAGCCAGAAAGTTCAGTTCGGCCCAACGAGTATTTACAGGTTGTCCCTAAAAGTGAACACATAAAAACTATAAATATAGGATAGATGTGCCCATGTGAAGAGAATCCAAGCAAGAATATCAAGTCTGAGGTGCGTGGAAGATATATGAGGTGCAGAAAAGGAGATGGGGAGTCTTTTTGGGGTCTAAAGGTTTGGAAGAGGAGTTTTCTTGGAGTTTTAAGGATGCGTTATCAAGGAATAAGGTATAGTATGTTGTAAAGTGTGATGTTTTGAGTTTGTGATGCTACAAGCTGTGATTATATTTTGGGAATGATGCTACGAGGTTCACTAGGTAATGAAGGATAAATCTGACTAGGGTTTGAATCTATGTCCGGGGTATGAAGCAAAGAGGGGCACTAAAGAATTAAAGTTAAGGGTATGTTGATGTTATGAAATAAATGAAGTATGAAGCATTCAAGTGAAGTAAAAAGTAATCTATGTATGAATATCTTACGTTGGTGCCTATAAAAGTCTTACTGATTTGTTTCTCAACTGAGGATATCGGTGTTTCCAATAAGTTGGTGGCTACAAAATATCTTGTTGAGTTGATTCTTAGCTGAGGAGATTGGTGTCTTCAGTAGGTTGGTTCTTACACAATATCTTTCTAAGTTGGTGACCAGCTAAGGAGATTGGTGTCTCTAGTAGGTTTGTGCCTACCATATTTGTAAGAGTAGGTTGGTACCTATAGACATTTATAAAGATTAGTTTCCATGGGTTTCCAAGTTAAGATTTGTGTACCATGATTTGAGTTTACATGCATTTGCTTTTTTAAAATTAATAAATGATTGATGAATGCTCAATTAAACTAAAAAGTATCATATACTGATTCACCTTCCCCCCCTTAGTATATAAGCATAATTTCAACAATTGGTATCAAAGGAGGCTTCTTCAGAAACAGTTTAACCATTGAAAGGCAGATCTCAAGCACATATGGATTATAAGGAAGGTATCCCTACAAACATACATCCTTTTTTAGATGAAACAAATTATACATCATGGAGTATAATAATGAAGACATATTTTAGGGCCCTTGGGTTTGGTATTTGGGAATCAGTCACAACAGATTATACAGATGAAGTTGGGAAGGATTCAAGTGAAAACAATGCAAAATAAATAGATGTCATCTTGAATACCCTGTCATATTTTTAGGTTGTCAAGGTAATTAAGTATCAGCTAAATGTATTTGGAACAAGCCACAAAACATTTATAAAGAGATATTTGTTGATTGTTCTAAGTATTAATCAAAGATAGAAGAAGCAAAATTTGTGAGAAATATAAAAGGAGGACCTAGGAAATACAAAGAAAGGGAAGATAGTGATGATGAAGAAGAATCTCTCTCCATAACCATGGAAACAAAACATTTTGATGAAGAAAATGAAGATAATTAGAAAGAAAATCCATATTCAGAGGAAGTGAATCTTGAAGCAGAATCTTGCGAAAATAGCCAATTGACATTTGGAGAACTTAACATTGTTTACGAGCTATGAGGACCGATTCTTCTTTTAGGTGAAATTTATATCCAACATAAGCCTTGTACATGCTACAATTAAATCACCTAACAATGAACGAAACTTTCATGATCAAGGTTAGTCATAAGATAAAAAAGGCACAAAATATGCATGTTGTTACGGTATGTGAAATGAAAGTTGTTGGCGACACAAACTGACTTACTCAGATTATGATAATACTCAATCACAATTGCAACGTAGATTAAAATTAGCAGGAAATCAAAATAACTTATTAATGGGTGCAGCAAAAAGGATTGGAGCTGCAAGAAAAAGGAGAGGCCTCAAGACATGATTGTATTGCTGAAATAGTCTATGTCGACGAGAAAAGGAAGATTATCTCTTATATGCTCAGTGTCGATGAGGGATCGACATATTCCTACTGGCATATCAATGGAAGAAAAGGGAAAGTCACCGACAAGCGGTGTATTGATGAAATATAGATGAACCTCACTGATACATGATGTATCGGAGAAGATAGATGAACCCCATCAATACACCATGTAACGACGAAGATATATGAACCAAGTTGATACACCATGTATCGACGAAGATGGGGGGANATGGAAGCGTCGATGTATTGATGGTGAGAAGGTGATCTAATGTCGATACATTGACGAACGAAGAGGGATGGAACACCAAAACACTATGAGGTTACACTCTGGCAAAGAGTGAGGCATCGACAAGGTGGGAAAATATGAAGAGTGTTGTATATCAGTGGTAACATGATGATTATCGTTGGTGTATCGGTAGTTGATGAAATATTGACTGTCGATAAAACAACAAGTTGTAATAAAAACTTTAAGTGTTGGTTTCTTTGGTTGTATCAGCAAAGAAAGAGGATGTTTTCCAATGCAAGTTGTATCAGCAAGGGAAAGAGGATGGTCATCGTACAAGTTGCATCGGTGAAGGAAAGAAGATGCTCATCGATACACTGTGTATCGGTAGGCCCGATTGATATTAAAAAACACTAAAAATGGTAAATTTTGGGGAGTGATAAGAGAGTCTTGGGATTTATCATTAGCTTGAGAGAGACTAAAAGGTTTTCCAATAGAAAATTTTAGTAGGGGAGCCCAATTTCTTCTCTTAGAGTAATGGTGAATAGAATAAATTAGGGAGGGTGTTGTGTTGGCATAAAACCTCTCTTAGCATATAATCAAGTGGTAAACACAAGCATACATTGCACCTTTGATTACTGTTAAATGTATTGACTCTTTGTTCCCTAATGTAGCTTAAAGTGGTTCTAACCGCTTGGGATTTTTTCTTTGTTTAGTGATAGACTTAATACAATTCTAAAGTTTCTAATGTTGTTTATCTTACACAACAGATTTGGTACACACACCCACTGGATCCTAACATTTCTTTGAAGTGGATATAATTATGGTTCGTGTAGTTGTTTTAGTTATGTGTATTTAGAGCATTGTCATCATTGATTGGAATCCTAATGCATAGTTTTGTTACATATATTATGGATTCATTAAATTATAGCATATGATTACATGGTTTTATTTCACTTAAAGAGATTTACTTTCATTATTTGGGATACCCACCATGGCTTCTAGGAGTTGGCCTAAAGTGCAGGGGAAAGTGTATTGAGGTGACATTGGTGCACTTCACATATTGTTTCACCAGTTAGCACATGTGTTGGTACTTTTCACAAGGGTTCTATTTCAATTAGTAACATTTTTGGTGTCATCGTCAGGGATAAATTCCATCTCCCGATTTTTGTTGGGTTTATTCTTTTATGTGTATATTGATGGGATTGTTTTGAATTCTAACCTTGATTGTCTCATTTAGTGACTCCACTTAAATAAAATATAACAAATAGATACTCTACAAGAACTAATTCCCAAGGTATTGTTGATCTTGTGCCTAAACCTGAGCTTTGTTGCAAAAATAAGAAGATATAGGCATAAGATGTAAGAGAATTAAATAATCAATTAGGACTTCAGTCTGTGCAAGATATAAGAAGATTATTTTTTGGTAATTTAACTTCCCTAGGTAAAAATAAAATGGTTTCTCCTTGGTTAATTGATTGTTATAAACCATTTGATTTCACTAACATTGTAGGTTAGCCTCATGATTTGCCTACTTTATTGGAAAAAATGCATGTTTTTCATGGTGATAATACTATTAGTCCTAAAGAACATTGGGATGATTTTTTGGATTATGTTAGAAGTCTTCAAATTTCTCATCTTGATATGATTTATAAATGTTGTTTTTATCATTGAAAAAATATGCTAGAAATTGGTTTCTTGGATTTCCTGATAATAGCTTAAACTCACTTAATGCTTGTAGAAATGATTTTTCTTAGATGGCTGGAAAGAAGAGATAGTAAATTTATTTTGAAATTTTTGACTAATATAAAAAAAATGAAAATGAGACTATGGATGAATTTGAACTTATATTTGATCAATTTGTTCAATACATCCCTTAGACTCATCATCCTAATCCAACCTCCATCTGATTGTTATACCTTAACTCTTTCTAAGGCTAGTTTAGTTTCTTTCTAAATCAAGCCAATCCCAATGATTTGGAAAAATCTAGGAGAAAAGATAAGAGTTTGGATGAAAATTGGACTTTGTCAGGGAAGCCAAATATCTTAAACTCTCTTATATCCAAAGTTGATCCTAAACCTAAAGTTGTTCATTCTAATGAGTCCTCTCTTGACCATTCCACTACCATCCTAGAGGGAATGAAAAGGATAGAAATGAATTTGACGCAGATGACGAATACTTTGTAGAATATATTGGTTCAACTTAAGAGAATTACAACATAATAGGTTTCCTCCTATAAATAGGTATCGGGTTCCTCCTTCCAATCAAATACCTCCCACAACATTGGAGCCAACCAATATACTTCAGTATGATGTCCCTTACTATTTTAAAGCTTGTGATAGTTTCCATGATGAGAGGGATTGTGCCAGATATATTGAAATGATGAAGACTAGTTCTCATAATAATGATGGATATATGGACACTTGAAATATTGTGTCCGATAGAAGAAAAATGTTATGCTTGTCCCAAGAAAATATGAAACAAGTTAAGTACAAGTCCATAGAATCACAAAAGGCCATTGCATTGTTTGGTGAGAAACCTTCCCCTTGTTGATATTTTTATAAGATATGATATCGTATGTGTATATATTATTTCAATGATCAATGTTCCATATATATAGAACATATGGTGACCATCCATGAAAGGATGCGTCCCTTGGATAATAAATAACTATATATATATATATATATATATATATAT
>SNQJ01S0208716.1:1311-16149 GCA_010110895.2 Picea sitchensis | reverse complement strand
ATGAAAATGATATGACGAAGGTTTAATTGGGCGATGAAATGTAAGGAATAGTGAAGGGAAAGGTGGATGAAAATATGACATTTCTGAATCCCAACAGTGTGTATTATTGGGGGTCACTTGAGAAGAAAAACATGTGGGGACCTTCTCGAGTTTATTTTGGGCTAGATACCCTACCTTTGCACATGTATCAGACTGTTGAATTTTTCCCCAGGCATCATTGTCATAATTGGTAACCTTAGTAGCCTATCTCTTTAGGATTTTTACATGAGGTGACTGTGGAGGGGAAAGTATTCACGGTAACTGGAATCGACGTTGGCCAAACTCACTCGGGCTCCTTGGAGGGTGTACCCACGATTATGTGTGGGAGATTGCACCAGGATATAATTTCGTTAAGCAAGTCAGCAATGTAACTTTTCCACTCGCTTTATCCCATCCCCTTCTTGTTTTGATTTTGCGACGTTGGATTTCATCACCAACTAGTGACTTAGACATAAAAAGGTTTATTTTCATGCTTGATTTCAAGATTTTATTAGCGAGTGTTGTTTGTTTATCTAGTTGGACATAGATTTGTTTTGTTCTTTATTTGGTGCAACCAACATCAACCCTCACCGTTCACGTAGGATGAAAGGGATACCTCCGGAAGATTATGTCCTTTTTCTTCCCAACTCACCAGAGGGCTCTCCTGAGGGATAAATCAATAACTAAGTAGCCTCTAACCTTGGAAGTTCGACTCCTTTAGAGGAATTCATACTTCCCATAAATCCGTTATTGAGTGTTGTACAAGGTCCTCATTTTATTTGGATGAATTCATTGGGATACCTTGTTGTTGAAGAGAATATTGAAGTACCTAATGGACCTAACGCAAAGTCTCGAGTAGACGATCCACTTTTTCAGAGTGAGTCGTTTAGAACCTCGGTTCTCACTACTGGAATTTTTAATCCTAGATCTGTCCCTATCTGTTATTTTTAGATAACTTCTTCGGGACATAATATTTTTGATAAAATAGCATTCTCGCAATCACAAACGCTTCTAACTTTCACTGCTTATACAATACCTTTAGATAATTTTACTGGCACAGCCAGTAACGTCATCACAGTTTCAGACCAATTATTGATTAGTTCTCACTCGATTCTTCCTCTCCATATCACCAAATCTACCATGGTCCCACAAGCTACGCATGTTTCTACTGGAAATGTGGTCATCACTCAAGCTCCCATTGGAACACCACTTCTTCTTAGATCAAATTCGTCACTTCCCCCTAGGTATAATGCTTTGAATACTTCTATTGCTATTCTTTCCCAGAATCCATCCGGAGGGTCTAATCATTTTGTTCCTCCTGGGTATAATGTTGCTAGTCATTTTATTCCTACACCTACCCAGGTTCTCTTCGGAGGAGCTTACGTTCCTCTTCCACCTTTACCTGGAGGATCTAGTCGTCCTAGCCCTAGTAGCTCCAATCTAGTTGGAGGCACCAGTCATTTTGTCGCTTCTTGTTTTCAAATTCCTGTTGTAGGCCAACCTCAATTTAGGGGGCAATCTCAAGTTGGGGGGAAACCTCAAATTGGGGGACAACCTCAAGTTGGGGGGCAACCTCAAGTTGGAGGCCATAACGCAATTTATGGTAAAAGTATACCCGGATTACAATCTCAACCTTGGAATCTCCCTTTCCAAGGGAATCAACAACCATCTGGGGGAAACATCCTCAAGTTAATTATTTTGTACCCCCTAATCTCAGACAACCGTATCCAGGTTCTATGAATCCTACTTGAGGTCAAATTTTTCAGTCTAATGTTCCTTTCCAAAGGAGTATACCTAATCAACCAACCCCTGTTGGATATTCCACTCAAATTCCTCCACAACCGAATCTTTCAGGACTATCTAACTATATACAAACTGCTTATGATCATACTGGTATACGTACGAGACTTCCTCCTCAAAACTACCAGTTTCCTCAAGTGAATAAACAATTTCCTTTTCTTGCTACTTTGGATATACCATATTTATCTAGGATTTGAATGATCCTATTTTGCATTCTCCTTATTGGCCCGTCATATCAGCCAAATTTTCATCTAACATTCCTAAGTTTGACAGTTGATCAGGAGAAGACCCAAATAATCATGTCATGACTTTCCATCTTTGGTGCTCGTCCAACTCATTGATGGATGACTCTATAAGATTACAAATTTTCCAATGAACTCTTACGGGTTCGACAGTGAAATGGTATATTCAGTTACCACGAGGATACTTTAATGACTTCAATACCCTATCCATGGCCTTCTTAACACATTATCAATTTCCACTTCGATATGAGACAGGAACTGAAATTTTGAGTTCATTTAAACAATCCTCTTCCACTCATATTTATGATCATATCCATGAGTGGAGGATGAGAAGATGCTTAATCAAAGTTCCTCTTCCTGATAAATTGTTGGATCCTACCCCAACACCTCTAGTAGCTTCTTATATTGTTGATGGAGTGATTGAAAATTTTCATGTTGAGACTCAGTTTACACAAGCCAGTCATACCAATCCAAAATCTACTAGTGCTAATGTACTAAATACTCCTTCTCCTGGTAAAACTTCTGAAGTTAATTCGATTCAATCTACGTCTACCAGTAAAAATAAAAATAAAAAGAAAGGGTAGGGTAGGAATAAGGAGGACAAAATAATAATCAACAATATGAGAAACCCAAAACACAACTTCTTGATGAAAAGGATAAGCGTAAATTGTTGTCATTTTTACAGGAAGAGTGTGCTTTCATTGATGGCAAGAACAATAGTGATGATGGCATGATTACAGGAAGAAAGCATCCTCTGCATGAAATCATCATATGCTCAACAAAATCCACTGCGCGACAAAATACTCTATGCAACAACATCCTATGTGAGACAAAATCCATTGCGCGATGAAATCCTCTGTGCGACAACATCCTATGCATGAAAACATCCTATTGCGAGGCAAAATCCACTACACAATGACATCATATGCATGAAAACATCCCAGTGCACGACGAAACTGTTACCTACAAACTTAGGAGGACTAGTACAGGGCACAAAGATGGAGTTTCCAAAATCCGTAAGTATTGCAAAAGAAATCAAATCTCAGGAGGAATAACGCAAGTGTGTGTCAGGGCCAAGTGTGCGGAAGGATCAAAGGTCGAGGCCTTTGACACTTAGAAATTATTCTAAGTTAGGAGGAAGCATAAGCTCAGGAGGAGGAGCAAATGATCTGGTCCGTCAGATCAGAGTCCAGACAGGAAGAGCGCACAGAGGAGGAGATCAGTTAGGAGCCGTCGGATATAGAGGACTCATGGCGAGAGATCAGCATTTCATTGACTTGTGATCTGGAGCAAGTTCCATAAAATTGGAAGTTGGGAGAAGGGTGGTGAGTAGTCCTCCAACTTCTCTAAATGTGAAGTCCCAATAAGATATGGATTGTTGGATCACAGGGGGTAGTGGGCCGTCGATCTGACATAGAGCATTGAATCGGGAATTGGGAGTTTGAAGAGTCAGGGTTGGCTCACGTTCAACACCTAACATGTGAAATTGCAATTTGATCAGAGTCTTTGATCTAAGGGAGAGCGTGGACCGTTGATCTGGAAAGAAGCGAGTCGAGGTGAATCATGTTATATTACCCGATACACGAAATTGCAAAGCACCCTTTTGACTAGAAAGTGGTCACATCCAAGGTCACATCAATAGAAAAATAAGGAAAGGATCACATCCAAGGCTCCACATCGGAGATCACCAAGATCGCGAAGTGCCTTTGGTCAGGCCTATGGTCACAGCTCGTGATCACGTGAAAGGAAAGGGTTTAGCCAGAAAAGATAGCGCCCACTGTGCAGTTTTCTCAGGAAGGGAAAAGGTGCCAAAGGCATCAACGCACAGATGTTCTCGAGGTAACTGCCAGAACTGACTGATTGTTTTTGCCAGAGAATTTGAAGAGGCTTCAGGGCGATTGCTAGAGGAGCTGAAGAGCCTCAAGGTAACTACCAGTGGTATGAAGATTAGTCATAGAAACAATTGACATATGGAAAAGTGTCGAAGACTGTAAATGCCAGAGAAACTAAAGAATCTCAACATAACGACCACTGATGATGAACAGATTCATCATAATCACCAGAGAAGACAAAGAGTTGTGATGATGATCTTGCAGAGGACTTAGAGTGAGAAACACATGCAGAACATAAAAGAGAGTGTTATTTTTCTGTGGAGGCAGAGGTGTGCGCAGGAAAAAGGTGGGTTACATAATTTTGAAATGGTGATCAAAGGCACAGTAGAGAAAAAGCAAAGGCAACACAGAGCATAGAAAGGTAGCATTTGTACAGGATGAGACAGAAGAGGAACAAGCAACAATTTCACAAGACGAGAAAGAAGTTGAACAAGCAAGTGTTTCGAAGGACGAGAAAGAGTAGAGCATATAAATGCTACAGAGGAAAAATCGTAGCAGAAAAGAAAATGCAAGGTATGCGCAGTGGAGGACACTAATGCAAGAAGAGTAGAGTAGTGTAGTAGAATAGTGATGAGATTGGTAATCCATTGATAAACACTGAATCACTGTAATAAATTTTCGTAAGCAAATATTTATATCTCAAGGTGGTAGGGAGGTGCGAGGGAGGACTGTTGTCCTCAAAGTTTCAAGTGGATTCTTGAACACAGGGAGTTGTAGCTTCCATTTGGTTGCAGCCGGAAAAACTAGTGTGGCAGGGTGGTGCAAGGGAGAAAAAATGTTCTCTATTATACAGGTTGGTGCCTATGTGACTGGAAGTTGGTGCTTCCATCTAGTTGGTGTTGGAACACTCAGGGAGTTGGTGCTTCCTGCTAGTGGGTGCTAGAGAAACTAGAGAGTTGGTGCTCTCAGCAAGTTGCAGCTTCATGTAAATCAAAGGTAGTAGCCCCATAATGAGTTGAAGCTCATAAGAACGATAATGTATAGAAAATAAATATTACTTATCATATCAAGAATAAGAGGTTTTTCCCTTTATGGTTTTTCTCAAGAAATATTTGTCTTTGAATATATCATCTGTGTGATTGATGTTGAATATTCTATTTCTTACTTCTATGCATACTCGTGATCGTCATTGAGTGTTATGTAAAGAGTTTAAAAAGGGCATAATTGTTTGAGCAAAGTGACAAATAATTCAACCCCCCCTCTCAGTTTTCCAACAACTAGTATCAGAGCACGGTTCCTTTTATCTAAGGGTACATCCTATAGCTTAAACATGACTAGCCATGAAGGAAATTCAACCAATAAAGCCCCCCTATTCAATGGAACAAACTTTTCCTTCTGGAAAGTTAGGATGAGAACCTATATAATGGCTTTAGGTGCAGATGTCTGGGATGTGGTAGAGACTGGTTATGTAAAGCCAGCTATACTAGCTTCTAAGGATGACAAGCTAGAATTCAGCTTCAACGCTAAGGCTATGAATGCTATTCTGAGTGGGATTGCATAAGGATAATTTGTAAAAGGTGTGCACTTAGAATCTGCCAAATAAATGTGGAACAAAATCATTAGCAGTTATAAAGGTAATGAGAAGGTAAAGGATTCCAAGATTCAAACCTATAGATTATAGTTTGAACAACTAAATATGAAAGAGGATTAAACTATTGGGAAGTACTTTCTGAGAGTTGAAGAACTAGTGAATTCCATTAAGAGTCTTTGTGAGAAGTTTGAAGACATAGTTTTAGTCCAAAATATTTTAAGATCTTTATCGGATAGGTTCAACCCAAAGGTCTCTGCTATAGAAGAAATTAATGATCTAAAAGATCTACCTTTTGATCAACTTCTAGGAATGTTGACTGCATATGAAATGAGGATAGGTAAAGATAAAACCCACCTCTAGAGAAGCATCATTTAAATAAGATAAGGATGAGGATTTTGAGCCTGATGAAATTGAAGCAAAATTTGTGAGAAGACTAAAGAAAGGATCAGGCAAGTACCAAGGTAAATTTCCCTTCAAATGTTTTAACTATGGAAATATAGGTCAGTTTGCATCTAAGTGTCCACACAAGAAGAAGGACTAGAACTCTGAAGGTAAAGAGAAGTAAAAATTCAAGAGATTTGGTAAAAATAAAAGTTTATGTGTAAACAAAGATGACTCTTCAGGAGGCACAGATAGTGACTCTTCTCATGAAGATAAGATTAATGAATTTGTGCTTATGTCCAAAGAGGATAATGATAATAAAAACACAGGAAGTGATGTTAATGATGAAGAAGTTCTGGTTGACTGGGAAGGAGAACTGATCAGTGCCCTACAAGAAATAGTTAGACTCATATTTAATAAGAAAAAGATAAAACAATTGTTGATTCAGTTCAAGAAAGACAGAAAAACATCTGATGAAGACCTTGCCTTGCTAAAAGTGGAACTAGAAGAAGCAAGGGAAATAGAGGACATTCTGAAACAACAATTATCATAGAAGAAGGCAAGATGTGAATCCTTGTAAGAAGAGGTAGTAAAAACCAAATAAGAGATGGAGAAGTTTAAAGCATTGTATCTCCAAAATATTCCAAGAATTAAAGCCTCAACAGAACTAAATGGCATTCTGAGAAAACAAAGATATCCTTTATTGAAGACTGGTTTAGGTTATGTAAGTGGTTCAAGCAGCAAATAGTTAGAAAGAAAAGAACCTACAAATATAATCAAGTTCCAAGTAAGAAAACAATTAGACCATGTAAGTACTCAACCACCAAAAGCTAATAAAGACAATATGATCCCTGATAAAAAACAAAGATATCAGAAGATGGAGCAACAAATTTCAAGAAGAAGGCCATCCTTCAGGTACCAAAATTTATTCCATGGTTACTGCTTCTACTGCTCTAATTTTGGTCATAAGATTGCAAATTGTCAAATTAAGTTTAGAGACATGCAATTGAGGAGATAAAGGAATAAACAATTTTTGCAACATAGAACCAAATAGCCAATGAGTAGACAAAATTGCACCAATCACTTTGACCTATTGAACAATGAGATTGAATGTTGTAACTGTCATAACTTCGACCACAAAGCTACAGACTGTTGCTTAAGGAACTATAAGCTAGATTTGAATTCCTCTGCTGAAAATGTCAAGGTTTGGAAAAAGAAAGATAGTGAAAAATGTGGTCTAGTACTTTCATCTCAAAAACAAAAAGACCCCTAGTATATAGACAATGTATGTTCCAAGCACATGACCGGAGACAAGGATAAATTTTTGTCTATAAGTAAAAGTAAAACAGGAAATGTGACTTTTGGAAATGATGAACTAGGTAAAATCAAGGGTAAAGGGATGGTGAGTTTGAGTAATGGTAAAGGAAAATCCTAGGATGTTATTCTTGGGCTAAAACATAATTTTCTTAGTGTAAGTCAAATATGTGATAGAGGATGTGAAGTGGTGTTCACTTCTAAGGATTGTAAGATAAAGTCTGTAAACTCAAGTCAAGTGGTGGCTAAAGGAATAAGGGCATAAAATAATGTATATGTGTTGAAAGAAGATAAATAAGAGTGTCATATAAGAAAACATGATGAATGTTGGTTATGGCATAGAAGACTTGGACATCTAAACTTTGACCACTTAATCAAGCTCAAAAATCTTGAGGCAATAAAAGATCTTCCAATAATATCAAAGCCACAAGACTATGTGTGTAAACCCTGCCAAGTAGGAAAGCTAACCAGGACATAGTTTAAATCCAAGAGCTCTACTTCAACAGAGAAATCACTCCAATTAGTTCATATGGATTTATGTGGACCATCAAGACAGGAAGGCACAAGGAAGGAAAACTACTTTATGATGATCATTGATGATTACTCCAGACTTACTTGGGTTGTTTTTTTCAAAGAAAAAGGTAAATCATTTGAGAAATTTAAAATATTTAAGGCTTTAACTGAGAATCAAACAGGAAAGAGATTAAAGGAAGTAAGATCAGACAGAGGAGGAGAATTTATTTCAAATGATTTCAAGGAATTATGTGATAAACACAGGATCAAGAGAGAATACACAATCCCAGGAACTCCAAAACAAAATGGATTACTTGAGAGGAAAAACAGAACAGTTCAGCAAATGGCTAGGTCAATGATGGCTGAGAAGAACATTGGTCAAACTTACTGGGTAGAAGCAATACACACAACAATCCACATTCTTAACAAATCCCACCTTAGACCACATAGTGACAAGACACCTTACGAATTGTGGTATGGAAGACCTGCTTCAATAAAACACTTCAAAGTCTTTGGGAGTAAGTGCTACATAAAGAATAATAATGAAAACCTTGGAAAGTATGATGACAGAGTTGATGAAGGCATCTTCTTAGGATATACTACCAATATTAAAGGATATAGATTCTTTAATAAAAGATTGCATAAATTAGTTGATTGCATTGATTTAAAAGTTGATGAAGGAGTCCCAATGAGAGAGGAGATCAATATTGATTTTTCTATAGAGAACACAACTGAAGCTGAAGATGAACAGGTCCAAGAATCAGAAAAAGAAGACTCTGAGTCAGCTAAAGATACAAATACTTAGGAAGACTCAAATCAACAAATAACATCAAATCCTTCCTCCATAATTACTCAAAAGAATCATCCTACAAGTCATATAATTTGTGAGAAAGACAAAGGTGTACAAACCAATAGAAGGATAATCAAAGACACCAAAAAATCACATATAGCCTTCATATCCATGGTAGAACCCAAGAAATTTAATGAATCCAATAAAGATGTAAATTGGTTAAAATCAATGAATGAGGAACTGGACTATATTGAAAAGAATGACACTTGGGAACTCGTTCCTAGGCCAGGAGATAAAAATGTAATAGGATCAAAATGGGTCTACAAAAATAAGATGAATGAACGAGGAAATATTGTAAGAAATAAGGCTAGATTGGTCTGCAAAGGATATGCTCAAATAGAAGGATTAGATTTTGATGAAACATTTGCGCACATAGAAAATATTAGAAGCTATTAGAATGTTTCTTGCCTATGCTTGTCATAAACAGTTTAAAATCTATCAAATGGATGTCAAGACAGCTTTTCTAAATGGAGATCTAAAAGAAGAAGTCCATATGGAACAACCAGAGGGTTTTCAAATGTCAGATAACCCTGACTTTGTCTGCATGATGAAGAAAGCCTTATATGGGTTGAAACAAGTTCCTCGTGCTTGGTATCACAGACTAGATACATATCTTCAAGGCAAAGGGTTCAAAGGAGGAACAGTTGACAACAATCTATATATCAAAACAGAGGGTAATGATTTTCTCATTGTGTTGGTCTATGTAGATGATATCATCTTCAGTAGTAATAATGCTTCATTGGTACAATGGTTTGCTTCTTCCATGCAGTCTGAATTTGAAATTTCTATGATAGGGGAGCTGTCATTTTTTCTTGGTCTGCAAATTACTCAGAGGTCTTAAGGTATATTTCTTTCTCAAGAAAAATATCTAAAAGAAATGTTGAAAATATTTCAAATGGAAGATTCTAAACCTATGAGCACACCTATGGTCACTAGATGTAAGTTAAGAAAGGATGATGACTCACTTGATGTTGATCAGAGTTCATATAGGTCTATGATAGGTAGCCTATTGTACATCACAACATCTCGTCTAGACATAATGCATGATGTTGGAATGGTAGGAAGGTATCAGTTTGCACCTAAACAAAGTCATTTGTTAGCTGTCAAAAGAATATTTTGATACTTGAAAGGAACAATGAAATATGGCCTATGGTATCCTAGGAATCCAAATTTTCAACTATCGGTCTATTTAGATGTTGATTGGGCTAACTGCATGGATGAAAGGAAAAGCATGAGTGGAGGTGCATTCTTCTTAGGAGACTCCCTTGTATCATGGTTGAGCAAGAAGCAAGGTTCCATTTCCTTATCAACTACAGAAGATGAATACATTGCAGTTGCCACTTGTTGTACCCAAGTATTGTGGATGATTCAGACACTTGCAGACTTTGAGGTAAAATATACTGCACCAATACCAATTCATTGTGATAATACCAGTGCAATTAGTGTGTCAAAGAACCCTATATTTCACTCCAAGACCAAGAATATACTCATCAAGTATCACTTCTTGAGGGAACAGGTGACCAACACTGTTGTTTCTTTGCATTATATTCCATCCAAAGATTAGATCACTGATATCTTCACTAAACCGCTTGCAAAATATCAGTTTGCGTATCTACGCCAGAAGTTGGGCGTGATCCCATTATCAACCTAAGAGAGTCCATCATGTTAGGGGGAGTATGTGTTGGTTGAATATCTGATACCTCCGAAAAGTACTGAAACAGCTCAGGGGGAGCATGTTTTTTCTTTAACATTGATGTCAAAGGGGGAGAAAAGGAGTGGTTTGGATGTTGTAGTTGGAGGTCCAAGAAGAATAGCATAGTCTTTCAGGGTTTCCATCAATGCCAAAGGGGGATATTACCAGCATGTTTACAGGCAGAGTGTGCTTGTCATTGATGGCAAGAACAACATCGACGATGGCATGATTACAGGAAAAAATCATCCTCTACGTGAAAGCATCCTATGCGCGACAAAATCCCCTGCATGAATAAATCCTCTGTGCAACAAAATCCATTGCACGAAAAAACCATCTATACGACAACATCCTATGCATGAAAACATCCTATTACACAACGAAATTCACTGCGTAATGACATCCTATGCGCGACAACATCCCAGTGTGCGACAAAAATGTTGCCTACAAGATTAGGAGGACTAAAACATGACACAGAGCTGGAGTTTCCAAAATACGTAAGTATCACAAAAGGAATCAAAGATCAAGAGAAATAATGAAAGTGTGCGCGAGGGCCAAATGTGAGGAAGGATTAAAGGTCAAGGCCTTTGAAACTTAGAAATTCTTCTAAGTTGGGAGGAAGTGTAAGCTCAGGAGGAGGAATGACAGTGACTGTTGGATTGAGCACTGTGAATGATCTGGGCCATTAAATCAAAGTCCAGACAAGAGGAGTGCGTGGAGGAGGATATTAGTTAGGAGTCGTCAGATCTAGAGGACTTGTGGTGAGAGATCATCATTTCACTGACTCGTGATATGGAGTAGGTTCTGAAAAATCAGAAATCGGGAGAAGGGAGGTGATTAGTCCTCCAACCTCATGAAATGTGAAGTCCTGATAAGATCTGGACCATTGGATCATAGGGGGCTATGGGTTGTCGGTCTAACACAGAGCATTGAATCGGGAATCAAGATTTGGAAGAGTCGGGGTTGGCTCACGTTCAAACACTCAACATGCTAAATCGCAATTTTATCATAGTCATCAATCTAAGGGAGAGCGTGAACCGTTGATTTGGAAAGCAGCGAGTCGAGATGACTCATGGAATATTACCCAATACGCAAAATCGTGAAGCACCCTTTTGACTAGTGTAACGAACCGCCTCGTTACGTCAACCATTCTAGAGATAGGTAAAAAAAAAAAATTGTGTGTGTGTGCGTGTGTACAAGGAGACAACTACAGTCTACTCGACTCTGTGCCGTCACCTGACGACGATGCGACGCAACTAGGATGAACATGAGAATATGACCAGGACGCACGAAACGTAAACACATGCNTATGTGTCTTGGAGGTCCTAACCTTGCAGGGTAGGACGGGCGGGTGGTCAGTTTTACTTTTGTCGTGGTTGCATATTGTTGGTCATCGAGTGGCGATGTAGAGTCAAGTGTGTTGTTACTTCGACACGCACGCACACACCTTAAACACACACAAAAAAAAAAAAAAAAAAAATATTGCACCTGTTATCAGAGTTGTTGTCTTAACGAGGAAGTTCCTTACATATGGTATCAGAGCGGGTTCGACCCGCGACTTGGGATTCTCTACGGGTTCCGTTGACATGATTATGTTTGATTATTTTGTCGCTGATCGAGTTGATTGTGTGTGTGCAGGTAATCATGGTTAGAGGACGTCGCAGAGGTAGACGACAGGGTGCTAGGGGAGGAGGCGTGACGCCTCCAACAGCATCAACGCCTAAGGAGTCTAACCCCCAGGGAAATGAGCAGGTCCTTCGACAGGAGCCCAGTTCAAATCTAAACTTAAATTTAAAACATCTCTAAGAGAAAATTTTGAATAGCCTTAAGAGAAGACCCTCCAAAAATAAACTTAAGGACGTAAACTAAAACCCTCCTAAGTGTTAGTTAAAGTCTTCTTAAAGTTAAAGGGGGTAAAGTAATGAGGGAGATAAATTGAGTGAAACCCATGGCTTTTAAATTATAAGGAAGAATTAAAATTATTAAAGTGTGGGAGTATAAAAGTTAGGATTTTAGAAATACAATGAAAGGTTTAATAAGTGCAATTATCTTTTTGGGTTTTAGAAAAAAAAATAATAATAAATAAATAAATAAATAAAGCAAAGGAACAATTTATAGAAATAAGGAAACTTGTAATAAAGGAAACTTAATAAAGGAAAGTAAGGAAACATAGGGTAAAAAGAAAAAAGGAATCAACAGTTAAGGAATTACTAAAAATCAACAACTTCATTTAGGAAAGTTATTAAAAGCATGAGAGGGGATTTAGGAACCCTAGGAGTAATTTTAGGAGAAACTATAGGTGGGAAAGGGAAATGAGTCTTTTAATATTTTTAAAGAAAATAAATTTTGGAGAAACGTGGGGGATGAGTGACACTTGGACGACAGAGAATTTTTAGAGGATTGTCAATAAAACTTAAATTAATAACGATTTAGGAAAGTAGGTGGGTCTCAAATTATATAAAAGAAAGGGGAAATGGGGAAGAAGGGAGGAACGATTAGCGTAACATTACGCTGCCAGATTTTGACTTGACTGTTTTCTTGTGAGGAGTTGGGAATTTCTCAGCTGTATTGGAGTGGTAGCTCAGCCTTGGAGGCGAGCTGAGAAGCTAGTATTATCTATGGATCTTGTGTGGACCCTTTGCGGCTCGGGGGTCTAAGGGGGAAGCAGAGTACCCCTAGCGATTGGCTGGGAGGTACCGGTGAGGTATCTACGGTCGGCGAGTAGGAGCGGCACGGTGCGGGAGCGGCCCAGAGCGCGTGGACGTCATCGAGGCAGGCGTAAGGAAACGGTATGCTCATGTGTTTAGTAGAGTAGACTGCCTAGTTATTTTCTTCGGCGATTAGGATGTATTATTGTAAAGATGTTGCTTCAGCTGTTGTGATTCGTCTTTGTATGCTACAGTGATATTGTTTCTGGTAAACTTTTGTTGGGTAATATGTTCTGAAATGTTGGTTCTGACACTTGGGTTGGGCAATTTTTGTTCTAAGACCTGTTGATCTGGTGTTTAGATCTGGCTTCGTCTGTATGAGAGTTGGAATTTTTTTTTTTAATTTATTTATCCTTCGATCTGTGGATGAATTCGTTTTGGTGGTGTTGGATTTCGTTGGGCATTTCTGGAATTTGTTTGGCATTCCTGTATTTCGTTATCGGGTGTTGATTTTCCTTGTTAGTTGGTTGTTGAACTTATCCCTCTGCCAAATCGTGTTGGTACCGTGGCTGTCTTGTTATTGCCTTGGCGAATTTATGCTGGGGATTGTCAACAGTAATATGTTCACTGGCGTTTTTATATTTCCCGTCTTGAATGAAAAATTTATAATTTATAAATTACCAAGGGATTGAAATCGGGTCTTTCATGATCGAAGTCTTTTTATAACTTGTAAGTTTCCAAGAATTTGCAATTAGGTATGCCTTTTGTTTCAAGGACAATGGTATTGTTATTTTCCAATGACGAATTTTTTTTCTTTTTACATTATTGTCCCATTGCGGTTCTACACTTCCTAACTCAATGGTGATCGAAATCCATGAAGCTTTGGGTGTTCTTTTTCTCTGGTACGCTGGAGAATAGACATTCTGGCAATCTGTGGCATTGATCCTCCACAACTCTGCTGGATTTCCTGCAAATGATCTCGAATCCGACTTCACCCAGCTGAACCTTCAGCGTCGAGTTGTTGTCCGATTGTTTTTCCTTATGTATTTCTGGCCTGCAACCCCGCCATTCCAATCCCTTCTTGTGGTATGGTGTGTACCCACACAAATCGCGCCCTTAGTCTCTGCAAAGTGGTGTGTTCTCTGCACGTTTGGGGAAGATTACCCCTGTGCTTCCACTGCTCTCCAATCCATGTTTCTATGGTTACGCACCTCTACGTGTAGTGCTATAATTTCTGGAGTTGGTCGTTCGAAACCATGCCACTGCCAACCTTAAGATTCGTGCCTCTGGCATGGCCGGCTGTGCCCTCCCTCTGAGACGGTAGTGACCTTCCTCTACTGCGAAATCACAGTGCCAGTGCTCCAGCACCTCACCCGTAGGGGATTCGAATTTTCTGAACTTGCAGAGAGAGATAATAGCTCTAACTTAAATGCTTGTCATATTGGAACGTTATTTCCTGTGGATATTAATACTATGCTAGTAATATTGGTAAACCAAATTTTAAAACCTCTCGCTATGGAATGCTCGTTCTCATTCTGTATTTAAATGATGTAGTCGATTAAGGAATGTTGTATTTAATATTAATGTTATATTGCAGATTTAACATGGTCATGATAGGATGCCTGTAACGCACCGCCTCGTTACGTCAACCATTTTAGAGATAGGTAAAAAAAATTTTTTTTTTTGTGCGTGTGTGCGTGTGTACAAGGAGACAACTACAGTCTACTCGACTCTGTGCCGTCACCTGACGACGATGCGACGCAACTAGGATGAACATGAGCATATGACCAGGACGCACGAAACGTAAACACATGCATAAAGATGAGTACACGACAAGCAAAACGGGCTGCTGAAAGCGACTGACCTCCCGCCCGTCCTACCCTGCAAGGTTAGGACCTCCAAGACACATAAGCAACGCTCAAGCCCAGTTTCCCATCGTCTTTAACCATTTAAGGTCTC